>SJYV01031857.1:340638-361436 GCA_006410875.1 Neotragus pygmaeus | reverse complement strand
GCCTCCCTGTCCATCACCAACTCCTGGAGTCCACTCAGACTCACGTCCATCAAGTCAGTGATTCCATCCAGCCATCTCATCCTCTGTCGTTCCCTTCTCCTCCTGCCCCCAATCCTTCCCAGCATCAGAGTCTTTTCCAATGAGTCAATTCTTCGCATGAGGTGGCCAAAGTACTGGAGCTTCACCTTTAGCATCATTCCTTTCAAAGAAATCCCAGGGCTGATCTATTTCAGAATGGACTGGTTGGATCTCCTTGCAGTCCAAGGGACTGTCAAGAGTCTTCAACACCACAGTTCAAAAGCATCAATTCTTCGGCGCTCAGCCTTCTTCACAGTCCAACTTTCACATCCATACCTGACCATAGGAAAAACCATAGCCTTGGCTGAACGGACTTTAGTTGGCAAAGTAATGTCTCTGCTTTTTGAATATGCTGTCTAGATTGGTCATAACTTTCCTTCCGAAGAGTAAGCATCTTTTAATTTCATGGCTGCAGTCACCATCTGCAGTGATTTTGGAGCAGCTATACCTCAATACAAAATAAAAAGTTTTTTAAAAAAGGAGACAAGCTTTTGAGATTGGACATGGGGGACTGTATTAACTGTTAATTATTTTGTATTAATGAAGCTAATCATATTAATAATTACTGCATTAATTAAAAACCAGGCTCCACTGAAAGAAGTAACCCATTTTGAGGACCTCTTGTGGATTCTTGGGAAACATCACCAACCCTGCCTTCAGGACAGTGAAAACTAGTGAGATACACTTCACCAGCACACACAGGATTCTCTATCTCTGGATTAGTGCAAACTTTATAAACACATGAATCCATAAATGCAGTTTGTGTTCTGCCTCTGTTGTGCAAAGACACTTGAGATTTGCTTGTTAACATTCAGGGGATTCCCTTCAACTTGATGTAAAAAATGCGGGTTTTTCCCCTGAATGCACATCCTTCCTTCCTTGCCTTCTTAAAGTCTGCCTCTCTCCACACAGTGGGCTCCCCATGCAGGATCAGGATAAGCCTGCCCATGAGGAAAGTAATGTTGCTTTCTGCTCACATACAGATGGCCCTGGAGTGAATATGATGCAGTAATTCAAATTAGACTAGCACCTTTCGATCTGTTTATAAATGGTGCTGTGTCCCCATGAGTGAATTAAGAGCACTGTGGTTTCTGGGCAACAGTATTATTCTGGCAAAATTTGTGCTGAATTAAAAATATATATCATCTAGGAAAGAAAGAAGAAATCCTATCTCCCACATTGAACCAGAGTGCTGTTTCTGTGCTGTTTTTAGTTATTGTCGACATAGATTTAGTCTTTCTAACTATTAAAACCAGGATAAGGAAATACTGGGTTAAGAACATCAGAGTCACACCTGACCTAGGAATTCTCCCTGCTTACATGCATAGATGTGCTAGCTTCTAAGTGAGGAAGCTTATTTGGTAAGGAAACAAGTTGGTACACTTGGGCAGAACCCAGTTCTAAACCAGCAAAGTTTCCACATGAACAGTTTCATCTTGAACCTGAAAATTAGTCAGCTTTTCCTCNTGGGAATTCTCCCTGCTTACATGCATAGATGTGCTAGCTTCTAAGTGAGGAAGCTTATTTGGTAAGGAAACAAGTTGGTACACTTGGGCAGAACCCAGTTCTAAACCAGCAAAGTTTCCACATGAACAGTTTCATCTTGAACCTGAAAATTAGTCAGCTTTTCCTCTCACTCCTGAACTTGAGGAAGGCTTTTCACTGCAATTAAAATGGAGAGGTAGGGTGGGTTGTTGAGGAAAGCAATGGAAGTAGAATGGGAAAAAGAAATTTAAAAGCAAATGATTTGCAAACAATTTGGGAGACTATACAAAATATGTTCTTTATTAATGTAATTCTCCAATCCTTTCTCCTTTAGCAGTGGGACACTGGGCTTTCTTAGCAGAGATTAGTCAGCCAGGTGATAAAGGGTGTCCAGGTTAGGGACTGAATCGCGAACACTAGCCTCATTAGGATGATATTCTAACTATCTAAGCTAATTAGTTGCAGATGAAGCATATGAACTGTGGACTGCATATTAAATTTGACAGAAAGATCGGGGAGTTATTTCTGGGAGATGTTTGGTTTGTTTTACCAGTGACCAGGAGCCCTGCATCTAAGCCCCAAGAGTCACAGCCCGTTTAGTCTTATTGGTACCTCTCATTTGTTATGACTTCTCTCTGACCAGTTAGATCTACATATAGGTCTATAGGGCAGTGACAATCTAAGGAGCCAGGGAACAAATGAGTAAAAGAACTATTAGATTCATTTGTTCATTCACTTAAAAAAGAACTTATTGAACACTGACTCAGTAACACTAGCTATGGTTAGTTGTCAGAGATAAATAAGATAGTCACTGAACTTAAGGAACTCAGAGCTCATTAATAAGATGCTACGAGGTTATGATGGAGAGGAGCTCAGAGTGTGAAGAAAGCACAAAGGTAAGGCTTCTCCTTATGGAAAGAAGACTATCCACTTGTGATCCACTAGGCTCAGGTACAAAGGAGATCCTGGGTTTTACCTTTCCAGGTTTTCTCAGATTCTGTGTGGTTTCAAGGCTGCCTGGAGACCCATGGAGCCTACTGTGGCAGGTCCAGGGCACTCCTACAGCAGTGTCTGGAGACAAACCGCCAGGTCAGCACACTCACTAAAAGTGGCCAAGATTCAAAATAGTGTAGCAAGCAGAAGCTAAGTGAAGGTCAGAGTGCCATAGAGACCTCCAGGCTCTAATCAAACAGAACAGACAGACTGGGAATAGCCTCAGGACCTTCACACATGGAAGCAGGAGGGCCAGCCACAAATCTGAAGACAAATCTGCTTTCTCTGTAGAGACTGAGATCCACACAGCCAGACCTGCATACACCTAGCAACCATTTGTGGAAGAAAAGCAGTTGCTTCTCTTCTACATTTCTATACAAGAGATAAATGGTCTACATTTAAAAACAATTAAAACTTTGTCAGTAATTTATTATAAAAAAATTTAAATACAGAAAAAGTTGAATGCATTTTTAGCAAACACTGTAAACCCACCAACTAGGTTCTGCCATTCACTTTTACTGAACTTGCTCTACTACATTATCTAGCCATGTATCCATCTCTCCATCCATCATCTAATCATTAAAGCATTTCATAGTAAATTTCAGGCATTGATATATTTTGGCCCAAATTATGTAGATATGGGCATGTATATTGCTAATTAGAGTTCCATATTTGTTTACTCCATATTTTTTGTTCAGGGTAAAATTTATGTATAATGATATACACAAATCTTAAATGTAGCATTGGATGAATTCCAACAGATGCTTATGTTTGTGCAATCCATTGAAACCCCTAGAGAGAAATAGAACATTAGCATTATCCCAGGAAGTTCCTTGTGTTCCTTACCAGTCAGTCCTTGCCCCTCCCCTGCCCTTTCTTGACAATCACTGTTGTTAAATTTTACATCGTAAATTAATTTTCCCTGTACTAAAGTTACATATAAATGAAATCATATCATATTTAGTTTTTTGTGTGTGCCTTCTTTCCCTCACCCTATTGTTTTTGAGAGTCTTCAATACTGCATGTTATCAGCTTATTCCCTTCGATTGCTGAATAGTCTTCCAATGTAGGAAATATATACAGGCATACTTTGTTTTATTGTGTTTCACTCTTTTGTATAATACTTCCGAAATACTGCATTTTGGAGGCTTGTGTCAACCCTGCATGATCAGATAGCTTTTTTTCTTTGTTACTAATAAAGTATTTTTAATTAAGGTGTCTACCTGGTTTTGTAGATATAATGCTATTGTACATTTAATAGGCTACTGTATAGAATAAACATAACTTTTATATGCAATAGGAAACCATTTGTGAGAGTTTTTATTGCAATATTTACTTTATTGCAGTGGTCTATAACTGAACCCAGAAACTATCTAATCAAGGGATGCCTGTCACACAGTTGTTTATATATTCTCTAGTTGATAGACACTTGCTTCTCAATGGATTTTAAAATTTAAACCACAATGAAGTACCATTTCACACCAGTCAGGATGGCTGTGATCCAAAAGTCTACAAGCAATAAATGCTGGAGAGGGTGTAGAGAAAAGGGAACCCTCTTACACTGTTGGTGGGAATGAAACTAGTACAGCCACTATGGAGAACAGTGTGGAGATTCCTTAAAAAGCTGCAAATAGAACTGCATTATGACCCAGCAATCCCACTGCTGGAAATACACACCGAGGAAACCGGAATTGAAAGAGACACGTGTACCCCAATGTTCATCACAGCACTGTTTTTTAATAGCCAGGATATAGATGTCCATCAGCAGATGAATGGATAAGAAAGCAGTGGTACATATACACAAAGGAGTATCACTCAGCCATTAAAAAGAATACATTTGACAGTTCTAATGAGGTGGGTGAAACTGGAGCCTATTATACAGCGTGAAGTAAGCCAGAAAGAAAAACACCAATACAGCATACTAANACCTCTCTCCCCTCTTTCTCATGTTCTACATGTTGACATCTCAGCTCAGACACACCAAGTTCTCTCCAGATCTAGGGCCTTTGCTCATATTTGACTGCTGTATCCTCTTGTTATACCTTTGTCTCGATGTCTAACCACCTCCCCTCACTTATCGTACCATTAGGTCTTAGCTAAAATATGATTTCTTCAAAGAAGCCTTTTCCAAACTAGCTGCAATCACCATCTTTTAAGCTCCAATAGACAATTCTTTTCATGTATGTCATTCATAATGGAGGTAAATGCTATTTAACATACAGATCTCCTACACTCTAAGCCCTATGTAGAAAGACTATCTGTCACATTCATGGCAGGAGTATTAGCCATAGTACAGTATTCAGTTCATGAGAAGCCCTTATTAATCCTGTTGTATTTTGTTTTGCTTAACTCAGTAACCTCCCAGTCTAAATTTCGTCCTTGCCTTTAACAGGGTTTCTTCCTTAGAAGTTGATGTCAGCAGAGTCTCTACCTTAACTTGATGGTTCTCTCTGGCTACCCTCTATTCAAAGGCAAACACATCTATTTACATGGATTTAACTAGCTATATGCTATGACTTAAAAATATATTTCTGACATGCTTATCACAAGCTTCAGATTTGTATATCTAATTGCCTCCTAAGTATTTCCAACTAGATGTTATACAGATACTTCAAACTCAACATGTTTCAACCAAGCTTATCTTTTTCCCACTCCCCCACTGCCACCCCTACCTATTCCTCCCACTCTTAACTTTTACAGTCTCACTTAATGGTGCCATCATCCACCTAATTTCCTAAAGCAGAAATCTAGTAGTCATTCTAAACTCCTGTCTACCCACACCTTTTCATTCACTATCTCATTATTCCTCCCACATCATTCTATAATCTTCTTCCATTCCTACTACTACTGCCTAATCAGGTTTCCATTCTTTCTTACCTTGACTACTGACATAGCCTCCTAATAACTCTTTTTATCTCAATTTTGCCTTCCTTTGAAGCTTCCCCCACATAGAAGCCAGAATGACATACCTAAAATTTGATTTGACTATGGAGTTTCTGTGCTTAAAGCTCTTAAAGCTCTTTCCTCAGCCTTGTTATTCAGTTAACAGACTAGGCCATATATAAGTTGACTCTTTTATTTACTTCCTCACATCTACCTTCTATAATCACCAACTTTCAATTACTATCAAACAGAGACCTTACCTTCAGCTTCAGCTTCCCTCATTCTGTCCTCAAGCCTGAAATGTCACTCAGTTCCTACCCGTCCTTCAAGATTAGATTCTNCCCAATGTATTCTTTTTAATGGCTGAGTAATACATATAATGATATTTTGAAAAGTGCATTGCCACTGCCATATGCTTATTCATATCTGACTCCTTGTGACCCCATGTACTATAGCCTGTAAGGCTTCCCTGTCCATGAGATTCTCTGGGCAAGAATACTGGAGTGGGTTGCTATATCTTCCTTTAGGGGATCTTTCCAGCCCCAGTTTGATCCAGGGATCAAACTTGCCTCTCCTGCATTGCAGGCAGACTCTACCTACTGAGCCAAAAGTGCATTTTAATAATTAATAGATGAGAGAGGTCTTTGACAAGTTTAAACTACTACTAATCACCATTAATAAAATGAGATATGTGAAATTTGGGGGACATATTTTGTTTTCCTGGATGGAGTCACGAAGAGGTGGCTTGTGTAAATGTGCAAAAAAAAAAATCATTCTCTGCATACTCATAATCAGTGTCCACCATCTTCTCCAAATCCTGAAAAGATAATGGTTCCACTCTCTGAGAAGGCAGAATTTCCCCAATTATAACCCAGGTTTGGATTAACGCAGTTCATCTGCAGTGTCTTTTCTCTGCTGCTAAGTAATGATGTACCATATGAGAAGCTGGCTTTCTGAACCACACTTCCTTGGTTACTGTAAGGGTCTTGCCACTTCCAGGAATTCATAGGCCCCTACAGCCCCTAATTTGTCTTGCTAGATGCCCGAGAGAGACAGGCCTTAATCTACTTCTCCTTACAACTCTTCTGAACTAGGATCATATTGAATCACTAGAATACATGCTTCAAGATGGGACTTAAAGAGACAACCGACTCAGGTTCTGGGCACAAGAGCACTGTGTTCAATGTGTTTCATTCAGGCAGCCCTCTCTCAGAATTCTGGTCCATGAATCCTCATAGATAAGTCCCAAGGACAAGGCCATTTGAATACAGTTTGAATATACATTTTCATTGCTTGTTACAGAGTAAGCATTTAATATTTTTTTAATTAATTTATTATTATTTTTTTTAATTTGACTTTACAATAGCATTTAATATTTTTAAAAAAATGAATCAGCCAGAGATTCAGACATAATAATGTCTTCTGAGTATTTACTTTATCCAGAATTGAAGGATAAATTAAGAATATATGACGTGGTTCTATACAAAATATTGTAATTTACTTCAGAGGACAAAGCATGCATACATGAAATCTTTGAGGATTAAAAAAATGGAGAATTTTAAAATGAAAGAATAACTATAAGGTTGTAAGAATTCATAGAGGTAGGGTACTAATAAGAAGTCTCTTAGGAAGTGAAACTTGAGGTGGACTTTGAAAGATGGATGGCCCATGAGAAGATGAAAGGCTGTTGGCATTCCAGAAAGTAGTTGTCTGGAAATGGAAATGAGTGTGCGTATTTTACTTTTCTCTTTTAGGCTTGAGGGGGGAGGTATTGGGAAGGGGTACTTTGACGTGGGTACTTAATAAGATTATCGCATACAATATATGGTATAATGTGACCTATAGAAATATTCATAAATGTGCATTAAGATGTATTTTTAAAGATATTTATTAATTGAAATAGCAAAAATTTTGAAGCAATTTAAATTCCATCAGCAAAGGAATGTCTAAAAAATTTATGGTACAGTCACATTATGGAATATTAGGATAGTTGAAAAAAATAAAGTAGGTCTTTGTGTGCTGACATAGAAAGATCACCATGGAAAGATGTAACAGTATATTAATGGTGAAAATGCATTCATGTAGGATTTGTCGACTCTGAAAATTGATTTTTAAAAAATCAAGAGAATATTTCAGAAAGATTACTGGAGTGACATTGTGTCAAATTGAAAGTAAAGAGGGATGTTGGAAGATGTTTGCAGTCGTACAGACATGAGAGTCCAAGGATAGAGACCTGAATGGTAAACAGAAAGAAAGAGAAGCAGGGCCATTCTGCAAAATGATCGTAGAGGACTTATGACAGATTCTTAATACAGGGGATGGAGGAGAGAGGAGAGAAAAGAGATTTCTAGGCTTTAAGCTTAGGGAATCATTTGCTAAAGAATGATTTCTACTAACTGAATAAGACCCATGTTAATAGGAAACATTTCTTAAATTATTTATTTATCCATCTATCTATTTATTTTTGTTTGTTCATTTTTCAGGATGGAAGAAACAGTACGAAATTTACTACAGAGTCAAGGACCTCCAGAACAGAAAAAAGAAGAAACTGTTAATATAATGGTCTATCAGGTACACCACATGGCTTACTCTTGGCTGGGTACTGGTCAGCTTGTTTTGCTCAGATTTCTCTATCTCTGTCCACTCTTACCTAGAGATAAATAAGAAAGGACGATCTGACCCCAGGGCTGAGAGCCACCCCACTTATCTCTGTTTGAGGAATCCTGTACACATTTACTTCATTCATTCATTCCTTGTACTTTGTGAAAAAGAATCATAGATTTAGTTGTATGAGAGTGCAAAAATTAAGTTTATAGTGATACACAGAGACCTAAAGAAGTATTACAGAATTCTAACCAGGGCTGTAAAAGAGGTATCTGGGAACAAAGGGGAGGGAGTAATCCTTCCTGATCAGGGCAGTAAGGAATAATTCTCAGTGCTCTCACATATAAAGTGGGCCTGAGGAATACAGAAACAAGAAAAAGAACATTCCAGGCAGAGGGAAGCCTGCGTAAAGGGGCAGTGGTGTGAGTGTGCATGACAGGCCCCTGGAGAGGAAGATGATCCCAGGATACTGAAGATCTGCTTGAGGTTATGCCTGTCTGCTCCGCTTATGTGTGTGGCCTTGCGCCTCAGGCCACATTAACTCTATGGACATCCAAAGAGAGCCAGTGGTCAGTACACTAACAAGTTGTCACCTTTTGATAACCCTTTTCCCCCGGTGCTTTAGCACTAGTTACATGACGGGCTTTCCTGGTGGTCCATTGGTTAAGAAGCCACCTGCCAATGTGGGAGACATGGATTTGACCCCTGCTTCTGGAAAATGCCATATGCTGCGTGGCAACCATGTCTCTGCGCCCCATCTACTGAACGTAGAGCTCTAGAGCCTGCGAGCTATAGCTACTGAGCCCATGCACCACAGCTACTGAAACTTGAGTGCCTGAAGCCCGTGCTCTACAAGAGAAACCACCTCAGTGAGAAGCTCTTGCACTGCAACTAGAGAGCGGGCCCTGCTCTCCACAATTAGAGACAAAGCGCTCCAGCATAGCCCCAAGTAAATGAATATTTAACATAAAACAAAACACACTAGCAAGGCGACCAGGCCGGGAAGCTGGGCATCTCATCTGAGCATGACCCCAGTTGGCCACACAGATGAGAAAAGTCTGATAGCAGAAAGAGGCCCAGGCATTCTATCTAGATCAATGGAAGACTTTTATTGAAAAGCCCTTAAAATCACAAATAAACACCCGATATCCACAGCACAACTATGCATAGAGAGCTTTTAAAGCTAAAAAAGTCAAGGGAATGGGTCAAAGTTTAAGATGATCACTGGCTGGCCCCAGGTTTTGGCTAGCTAAGAAAGCAAGTGGGTTTGGAGAGGCAAAGAAAGGAACCCAGCTGGTAAATGGTCATTTCACACTCGCTTCCCTGAATTCACAGGTTCTGGGCTCTGCAACCCAACTTATGATGACAATATTGAGAGGAATCTGATAATAAAAGTGACAGTATCATATAAAGTTAAGAAATCTAGGTAGAGTTAGTCTTAAGAAGTCTGTGTGTGTTTACTAAGAAATGTCTGACTCTTTGTGACCCGATGGACTGTAGCGCACCAGCCCTCTGTGTGTGGTATTTTCCAGGCAAGAATACTGGAGTGGGTTTGCTGTTTCCTTCTCCAGGGCATCTTTCCGACTCAGAGATCAAACCTACCATTTCTATGCCACTTACAGGCTGTTTTTTTACAGCTGAGCTACTGGGGAAGCCCCTAAGTCTGCGTCCTAAATCATTGACTCTTGAGACATCTACAGGTCTACAATCTGACACCAGACAACTGTTCTCCACCTCCAGTGAAAACAATGCGAGGTGTTGACTGAAGTTAACTCAGAGGAGATTAAAGTTAGCTCCATAAAGACAATAGAAAAATCACTAAAATCTATTTCTAGGGAAAAGGTTTAGATTCTTCTTGAGGGGAAGATTCTTCACGTGGGGAAGGCATGCCTAGCTTTTCCTGGTGTGTGCTCACCTGCAGTTAGGATATGGTTTTAAGTGCTTCTAGATCTGAATCTTTCCTAGGTAGTAATATCTTCTTTGGCACAAAATTGAAGTATAAGTAAAAAAGAAAAACAAAAACAGATTAACTCTGCATGAAATGGTTCTATTTAACCTAAAAGAATCATATTCTCTGCCCCCTGGTAACACCTGTGCCCCCACGGTAACACTTGGCTTCAGTTAGAACTAAGTAACTCAGCATTCCTTCTGTGCTTTTTCCCGTGTCCTCATTATGGCTCTGTTTCATCCAAGTTCTTATTTTTTCTTAATCATTCTTTGCTTACCTCTTTACCACCCATTAGCCAAATCTGTGGTATAGACACTTATCATCAGAATTCATTTTATGAAACCAGAAGCTTCTTAGAAAAACAGAGACTTCTAAAAATGTGTTTTAAAAGCTATTTCCTCTTTGAGAGTTGCTTCTTGGAGGCGGGGCCCACTGTGGCGCTGACGAATGGTTGAGCGGGCCCTCTAACCTCGCTGTAGCCTTCTGGCATTCGTGGTCTCAGGGTAACTGGTAACCAGTGCCTGGTAATGTGTCATGTGGTAGTGGCACCCGACAGTGGCCACCGGCTAAGGGCTGTGCACTGTCCTGCTCTGTTACGATTCCCCCTTTTCGTTAATGCATCTCAATTTTAAGGGGAATACCCAGGCCTTTCAGCCAATAGTCGATGGATGTCCTTAGGAGAGTGAGTAGGAGGCCTCAGGCTGGCAGGTGAGCTGGGGAGGAGGCGAGGCGCAGGGAACAGCCTGGGGGTTGTGTCCTGCCGGGCCCCAGAGCTCTGGCCAAGGTTGCCCCGCCCTTGAGTTGCTGGTGAATCTCTCCACCATCCCCACCTCTGTGACCTAATAGCCCTGGGAGTCTGCCTGGGGCTCGGTCTTTGGTACCTGGCCTGTGCCACCTGAGGAGCCTGAGGACCAGTTGGGTCCTGAATGCCTGGCTCCCTCAGCAACAACAGCTGGGCAGGGTTTGGGTGTGTGGCCCTAGGGAACTGCCAGCTGAGATCCGCCTCCTCTCAGCCAGTACCTGGACCTAGGAGGGTGAAAGTTGTGCCTGAGGTCCTTGCCTGTTCTTGTCAGAACAGGGAATGATCTTATTTGGTGAAGGTTTATAGGAATATCATTACATGACCATGACCTGACCTCAAGAACAGAGGTTCTGACACCAAGAAGTTTGCAACAACTACCCACGCCCCTCCCTCACCCTTCCTAGAAAAGGGCTTTGCTGAAAGCTTTGTGGGAATTTGGGGTTTTTAAGGCAGGTAGCTGGTAAAGAATCCATCTGCAATGTGGGAGACCTGGGTTCAATACCTGGGTTGGGAAGATCCCCTGGAAGAGGGCATGGCAACCCACTCCAGTATTCTTACCTAGAGAATCATCATGGACAGAGGAGCCTGGTGGGCCACAGTCCCTGGGGTGAAAGTGTCAGACACGACTGAGCACCTGTCTCCTTGCATTGACCTACAATAAACATTTCTCTACTCCAAACTCAAAAAAAAAAAAAAAAAAAAATCCCAAGACAACAAAAAACCTGTTTCCTCTTAATAGTCCAGTCTGTTAGATTTGGAAAGTCAACTCTCCTCTCTGGGGAGGAGACAGTTACTAACGTGAATTCATGCTCCACGGAAGGGATTTTTCAGCTATTGCTCTTATTGGTCTTAGGTTCACTATCAGGAAAATGGGAGAGGAATTTGGGTTACATGAACCATAAAGGTCATTTATAGATTGAATAGTTATTTATTTGAGTTTTTATTGTGAATTAGGCACAACTTTGCCCTCTGGGGATTCAGAACATGAGAACAGAGAGAAGGGTGGCCCTGAGTCCCAGGGAGATCCCTGTCACCTCCGTCATCACAATGTTCTAAATATGGGAACAGTAGTAAAACCAGTTGTGTGAGTTGTATGTGATGAAACCAGTGGACTGCATAGTTAACACTCTCTGAGGTCATATTCTTTGGGGTAAGAGCTGGGAAATTTATTGTTTCATAATATGAAGGGTTATTGGCACACCTGACTCAAATTTTCCAACAGTAAGAGCTGAGGTCCACAGGAAGGCCGAAGTGGGTTTTATTTTCCATTGTTGAAGTGTTTGTCTTGAGGATTTTGTCTTTGAGTTAATATAGTAACAGTAGCGTAATAGCTTTCCATGTTCCAGACCCCTGCTAACTGCTGGCATGCATTGAAAGGTGGTCCTAGTTCGTTCAAGGGGCATGTTCCTGAAGACTTCTCAGAGTTGGTTACTTGTATCGTTTAGAGCTTATATAATTTCACCTAGACCTGCTGGAAAGTCAGTAGTCATTTTTGTTCTCCAGCTAAGACAAACCTGCCTGTGGCTATCAGAAAGTCAGTAGTCATTTTTGTTCTCCAGCTAAGACAAACCTGCCTGTGGCTATCAGTGGTTTCACCAGCTTTGTCACTGTGCACTTCCTGACTTTTTTTTTAATTTGGAGAATTTGCATAATTTTAAGGTTTGGGCATCAAGTGACATAAATAGCATTTTTATGTGACCACAGTTTAAAATAGACCTAGTTCAGGGTCCCATTGACTGTGGACTGGATTGTAGCTTAGTCTCCACAACAACCGTGCAGGAAGTACTCTCACTATCCCCACTTTACAGACGAGGACATAGATTCCTAGAGGTGAGCTTTTGCCCCAAAATGCAGCTGGAAATAGCTTAGAAGAGATTTGAACCCTAGTTGATCTGACTCCTTGGCCTTAACTCCTTATGCAGATGAATTCTGGAGGGATGAAATCATGGAGCCCGAGTTACTCTGCTAAATGGGATTTGAACCTAGGCCTTTCCACTGTCTGCTTAGAGCTCTCTCCAGTCATTCATTTACTTGCTCCTTCATTCATATAGTTATTTACTTTTGCAACTATGTATATTGTTTCCTGTTGCTGCTATAGCAAACTTAATGGCTTAAAACTGCACAAATTTATTATCTTATAATTCTGGAGGTCAGAGTCTAAAATCACAATAGCAGCAGGGCTACATTCTTTCTGGAGGTTTCAGGACAGAATTATTTCCTTGTTTTTTCCAGGTTCTAGCATTCTTTGGCTTTTGGTCTTTGCCTCCATCTTCAGAGTACATCACTGCAAACTCTGGTTCCATTGTCATCTCTCCTTTTTCTGGCCAATCTCCATAGTCCAGAATAACCCCCCACCTCCAGATATTTAATTTATTCACATCTGCAAAGTCTCTTTTGCCATAGAAGGTAAAGGAAGCACATTCACAGGTTTTGAGGCTTGGTAGAATATGGACATTTAAGTGAGGGAACATTATTTTGTCTACTACACTAAATAGCACATTAATCTAGCAGGCTGGAGGTACCTAGCTGACACCAAGCTATGTGCTGGAGTAGAAAGATGCCTTCTCTTGGAAAGCTCAGCTTACAGAATGCTGGAAAATAGGGAGGAGAGGCAGATAATTGAATATGTGCCACTCTGTGTTAGGAGCCCAGAGGGCAGCCTGCTTGAGTTCTGGGAACACAAAGGAAGATGCCACCACACCTACTGTTCTGCTCTCCCTGGAGACTCTGCACCTGCCTGGGACTTCTTTTCAGTAATCGATTTCCCTTTCCCTTTAGGCTCTGATGTCATGGACTCAAGAGTCATGTGCACCACAGCCTGCTTTTCACAGAGCATCTTTTATCTCTGGTATTTTAATACAACTGTGACTGTCAGGACACATGTGTTTGGTGCTTTTACAGTTGTCAAAGTGCTTACACAGAATGGGTCTCATTTGTTCATTTTAGCAGTCTCTAAAGCAGATATTATCCTGCTCATTTTTAAGGATGAGTCTCAAAGAAGCCTGATTGAACTCTGGTAAATGCTAAGTGGTAGAACTAGAAAGAAATCTCAGGCTTTCCTGAGTGAGAAACATAGAATGAAACTGAGAAGTTACCAGTGAGATAATCAGATGGTGCAGGAGGGAATAGACACAGACTTCCCTGCTCACAAAATCCTTGTCTCAAAATACAAAAAAATCAGTGAAAGGAAAATGAAATCAATCAATAAGCCATATAATATTTGCACCTGACATTTCTTTTATGGGAGAGACAAGCCCATGAGTGAGAGAAATATTGTCAATATATGAAGGGAAAGTTACATACCTAGCACCTTGAACAGATTCCTTTCATTACAGGAAAATAAAAGACTCCAAAGGATTTTCTGTAAAGGAGGCTGAAAAGGAGAAACATCTTCCGTTTCTCTCTTCTGTTTCTTTCTCCAACTCTTTTTTTCCTAGGCATTTGGGGATTTCTTCTGTGTTATATAGTGTATTCTTGAAACCTCGGTAACCATTTCATTTAGTTGAGTAGTTAGGAAGCATATTAGATAAAACATTCATGATTCAATATGAGCAAGGGCAATTAAGCATAAATGAAATGGAGCAGTTCGTTGAGAGGACATTACTCCTTCAGCTTCATCTGTCAAAATATTTCAACCTAGACAACCTGAGATACAGAGAACTTTAATCCTGATGATGCATTACCCATTAGAGTCCTCTTGTGTCTGTAGCTACGTTTTGTGTTGCTTTGTTGTATCTAAAACTAGATTTAGCTGTAGATTTCTTGTCTCTGCTTCTCTCTATGGAACATGAATTTGAACCCACATTAGCTCATTTATTTAGAAAGAAAAAAGTGGACAGGTAAGTGCAAACAGAAATGAGGGGTAGAAAGAGACCTGCATGTGGGTACAGCTTCTGCCAATAAAGTCTGCCAGGACTTCTGACCTCAGATTGTGTGTGTGTGTGTGAATGAAGAGGTTTTGGACTAATAATCACAAACCCAAAAACCTACAGTTGCCAGAAAAAACATAAATGTTTAAAATGGGCTAGGTATGAGAACAATTATGTGTCCTCTGGGGGGGTTACAGGCTATTTTCCCACTTTGGGTAAGGAAATAGGTGGTGTTTGTTTGCTATTCAAAGGCAAAAAAGCTTTGGTTTTAAAAACCACAATAGCATCATACACCTGGTTTATTGTCAAAGGGCAATAGTGATGGACACGGCAGCAAACTGACAGAAGAGTCTGTCTGGTCTAAAGGCAGAGTCACAGTCCCACTGCAGCAGATTCAGATGACTCAGAATGTACACAATATGACAGATGTTGCAAAAGAAGATGAAAGTTCAAGATTTTTATGAGCAGTTTCTTAATCCGTAAATAATGGCATATATATATATAAAGCAGAGTTAGTAGAACATGTGCTAGACTCAGGGCAACAACACTCAGCGCAGGAAAATGATTTTGTGTGTTTTTTCTTGCTCTTAGAACTCTGAGATTTTGATGCTTCTGTGCAATCCTGTGAGACCTGGTCTACACAAAGCGCAGCACGAAGCGCACACCTACAGCGCCACAAACCCTGCTTCTCACACGTGCTGAGCAGCTGTGTACTGGTCGCAGACCAGTCATTTCACAAGTGTGAGCTCACTGAATTTTCACAGGAACCATTTGAAATGTCTCTATTTTACAAAAGAGGAAACTGAGGCATAGAGCAGTTAGACCATCTGCCCAGTTACGCATCACCAGGGTTCTGCCCCTTGAATGGCCTGGCGCCCTCTCAGCAGCAGAGCAGGTTGCCGCAAGGGTGGAGCACGGGAGCTTCGTCAGGAGGAGCCCTTGGCCGGCAGAGCAGCGGTGTTGCGATGGTCCACAGCCAGTTTTCTTCACCCCTTCACTCTGTACGCCTTTGTGGACAGCCCTGGGCTGTGTGGCATCTGAGCCCAGCTCCCTTTCTTTCAGTAAGGGTGTAAAGTTACTGGTCCCTTAGCCTGTGTTTAAAGCATTACTGTCTGATAACCCAGTTATTTCCATTCTCAATGATCTAATTGAAAATCAAAATGAATTTTTCCTTAAATAGTTCCTTAAAAAGTAGAATTAGATGTGATTAAGCAGCTGATGCTTGGGGAAAGGAAATCTTTCTGGTCATTCTAAAATCTGTCAAATATCAAATACATATCCAGATTTCTTTATGTACATAGAAAGCATGTGACACAGGCTGGGGTCTTTCTCATTGAAGCCCAATTGCTGCCTAGCAGAGATGTTAACATTAGTTCATAATTTAGAATTTTTAATTGAAGTGTAGTTGATTTACACTGCTGTGTTAGTTTCACGTGTACAGCAAAGTGAGTAGGTTTTGTGTGTATGTGTGTGTGTATATGTATGTGTATACACACATATTCTTTTTCAGATTCTTTTTCCTTATAGATTATTACAAAATAATGAATATAGCTCTCTGTGCTATACAGTAAGTTATTGATTGTCTATTTTATATATAGTAATGTGTATATGTTAATCCCACACTCCTAATTTATCTTTCCTCTCCTCATTTTGGTAACCATATTTTTTTTTCTATGTCTTTGGGTCTATTTCTGTTTTGTATATAAGTTCATTTGTACCATTTTTTTTTAGACTCCACATATAAGTGATATTTGTCTTTCTTTGACATACTTCATTTAGTATTGTAACCCTAGGCTAGGTCCCTCCTTGTTTCTGCACATGGTTTTCTTTTTATGGCTGAGTAATAAGTCTTGTATATACATACCACATCTTCTTTATCCATTCATCTTTGATGGACATTTAGGTTGCTTTCGTGTCTTGGCTATTGTGAACAGTGCTTCTATGAACATTGAGGTGCATGAATCTTTCCAAATTATGGTTTTCTCCAGGTATATGTCCTGGAGTGGGATTAATGGATCATCTGGTAATTCTACTTTTAGCTTTTTTAAGGAACCTCCATACTGCTCTCCATAGTGGCTTCACCAGTTTACATTCCCACCAACAGTGTAGGAGGGCTCCTTTTTCTCCACACCCTCTCCAGTGTTTACAATTTATAGATTTTTTTGATGATGTCTGTTCTAACCAGTGTGAGGTGATATCTCACTGTAATTTTACTTTGCATTTCTCTAATAATTAGTGACATTGAGCATCTTTTCATGTGTCTTTTAGCCATCTGGATCTCTTCTTTGGAGAAATGTTTGTAAATGATTATTCTTATCAAGGATAGGATTTTTGTTTTGTTTTGTTTACTTTAAACTTCACCTTCTTTCCCTATAATTACTTAAATGTACTTTAGGCAAATAAAAAAATTTGAGTGCACTAGAAAGAAAAGTTAGGGCTGAAAAATTAAATAATCACAAAAGATTCCTTTCTAAGAAAGCTTTTCAAAGCAACAATATTCCTCCTATATTTAAAGTGTGGAATTCCAAGCTTCTAACATAATCTCATTTTGTTTTTGTGAACATGCGTAAATGCAAAACAAAACTTCTATTTGTGGTTCTCAGGAGCAGCAAAGTCTCTGTTTCCTGGCTGAGTATACGGATCACCTTAGGAAACCTTAGATTCAGCTATGCAGGCAACTTCTTATATCTTCAGACTTAGAACGGTCTGTCTTTTTTTGGTTATTTATGAGTCTGATGAGTAATTTTGATTTCTCTGGTCCACAGATGTGTTGGAGACCAGTGAGATACCTCAAAACCCACCCAGACTACTACCCCTATTTCCTCATTTTGCAAAGGAGAAAATGGAGATGAAGTTCAGAGTGTGTTATGTGCTCTTGTACTGCTTCTTTCACTGACTCTTTCATTCACCGTACTTACTTCAGTAAGTGGTCTGGCAGTTAATTAGCTAAGAGACCTGAACTCTTCAGAACTCTACAGAGAGCTTGACTGTAATTCATACTGGTTATTCAGAAGTGTTTCTGTTTCTTTTTTCTTTCTTTTTTTTTTCCTAAACAAAATGTGGTAAACAAATGCAAATCCATAGGTCACCAGTGAGTATATTTAGTGAGTACATTCTCCCCCCTGGAGGGGAATAATTTTGATTTCATTTCCTCCCCAGTGGGGGGGAATGATCTGAAATTCTACTGAGTGGCTGTTGAGAGACTGGTTAAGTCTTTACACAGGTATTTATAAAATTCTGACACACAGTGGAATGGGAAATATTTTTATTGAGTGCTTTTATTTATGTGTATGGCCTGTAATTTCAGGAAGTCTCAAGTGTGTTTGATTCTGTTTGAAGAAATTTTGGCCTTTTCTCTGAATTGTTGTAAACTTTGAATTGCTGCTGAAGTGAGTAATAGTAATAAAGGGAGTATTTTCATTGTGTGTTAAGTTTTAAAGGGCTGAAAATGTTCCTTGAGGAAGTGGTTTTCTTCCTTCCTCTTTTACTTTAAGGAACATGCTCTATTCATATATTAAGTTTAGATAAAGAAGGGAGAATTTCTTAAAGGCAAAGTGTCATCAGTATAGTCAAAGTCATTGACCTTCATAAAATATCTCTTTTCTCTTTGAAAGTATTCTATATGATGAATGTATGATTTTACACCGTACAGAAATACTTTCCAGAATTCCAGAAGTTATGAAAACAATCTTTGTTAGCACACTGACTAAGGAGAGGGTTCACCTCTGTAATTTCAAAGTCTATGAAATACTTTGAAAGAAGTAGAGGGGTTTCAAATATCACTCAGAATTTGAGTAGTTACTTCTCTCCTTGGGAATTTTAAATTCCTGGTTTAATAGGTTCTGACTCTTCTTTCTCATTCTCAATTTCTGCCTACATTCTATGTGCAGACATGAATACGTTCCCCATTGGCTATTTTGACCCAGAGTTGAACTCTTAGGAAGTAAAAGCGGAATACGGACTCTCTGTTAAAACAAATATAACCTATGAATAAGATGGTGCCCTGAAAAATCACCATCTCTTCCTATAGGTGAGCTGCTTTCCTCAGCTGATGTTAGCAGAGGGTCAGACTTTGTTTTGGAAACCCCAAGTGGGGTCTCAAGTTGGGAGGTTATGTGGGTAGAAATCAAAACATGTTGCCCTTTTGTAAGTGTGTGGGTTGTCTAATACTTCGGGCACATCAGATCACGAACTAGTCGTATCTATCAGTTATTTCTTCCTCTTAGGAAACAGATGAATTTGAGCAGAGCAAAATCATGATGATACCAATCCTTGAACTTTGATCCTATTTTCTTAACTCATCTGAAGCTACAAAACAAAAATTTTCTTGTTTTTTAGGGCTTGGCTTATCAATGCTTTATGAAATAGAGGTAAAATTATGTGTAGGGAAAAATGGACAATGTTGGAATTAGAAAATAGTAAAGAAAGAAGTGGAAAGTGCTTGCTAGGGGAAAAAAACTTTTATTGCTGAAATCTCTCTAATACTGTAACCTTTCAGCTATATTGTCCTTATTGATCTTGCCTGCACCAGCCAACACAGCATGGCAATGAAGAAGAATCACTGAATGTGGGGTGAGAGGAAGATGGACTGGCCAGGGGTCTGCAGTCTCCATTGAAGCAGTCTTGACATTTCAGGGGAGCTAAACCCAGGGTCAGGTTTCCTGACATGATTGGCCTTTTTAATGATATCTTCTCCCATTCTACAATTTTGTCATCCCTGTACCCTATCTACCAATATTTTCTCACTCAGATATGTTTCTCTAAAATTGTATCCATTAAAATATCATTCTATGTAAGAAATAAAGAGTCAAGAAGATAAATATTTAAGGGAAGGTCCTTCAGATGTTAGAGGGAACCAGTTAAATCTGTGGGCTTTGCTCTATGAACTCATCTCAGGAAACTGGAACTTGGAGCTTGAGAGAAGAAAGGAAAGGAGACAGGAAAATAATTTTCCTAGAGTAATTTAGGAGCTTATAATCCTCTATGTTTGTTAAGTTTGGCCGAGGCTACACCATGGAGAGAAGTGCCAAGAAAGAAGTGTTAGGAAGCAGCATAGAGGTACAGAAGGGAAAACAAAGCCAGCAAAAGCAATTTGCAAATTTCAACTGCCATTTCTGTGGTTTGCTAAATGCTGTGCTGTGCTGTTCTTAGTCGCTCAGTCATATCCAACTCTTGCGACCCACCAGGCTCCTCTGTCCATTGGGATTCTCCAGGCAAGAGTACTGGAGTGGGTGGCCATGCTCTCCTCCAGGGGATCTTCCCAACCCAGGGACAGAACCATGTCTCCCACATTGCAGGCAGATTCTTCACTGTCTCAGCCACCAGGGAGGCCCAAGAATACTAGAGTAGGTAATCTATCCCTTCTCCAGGAGATCTTCCCATCCCAGGAACTGAACCGGTGTCTCCTTTGCTAAGTGCTGTATACATACAAAGGAGAGTGAAACCTTTTTGTCTTCCTGCCATGATACTCTCAGAAGCCAAATATCAGGCTGATACTGTCATACCAAGGGTCTGGTCTATTGCCCTAGTGTCATTACTGCATAACTTCTGTGAAATTCACCAGGTATCAAAATGAGAAGTTCTAAGGAAATCTTGGAGCAAGCATATAAAGTCAGTGTCTTACAATGGCTTATATTCTTCTCTTACCTGTTTAAATAAACAGGCAAATATCTGTAAACAATTCATGATTCCATTGCTTTGTAAGCTGATCAAAATATGTTTTTTCAAATGCATTTTGTTTGGTAGGTTTACCCCCACACCCTGATAAATTTTGTATTGATGCTAAATAATGAAGTAGCAGAATTCATTTCTCCCCATTAAAGCCAAGTCTATACCTTAGTCTGAATTAGTAAGCTCCTGTTTTAAGTGATGATCTGGAAACAATGCCATTGCAAGTGTTCTCCAACAACCATTTTTTATTTCATTTACAAAATAACTAAATATAATTCTTAAGATATGAATTAGGCTGTCTTTCTCTTGAGTCAGTTTAGTTCAGTTCAGTTGCTCAGTCATGTCTGACCCTTTGCGACGCCATGAACCACGGCATGCCAGGCCTCCCTGTCCATCACTAACTCGTGGAGTCCACCCAAACCCATGTCCATTGAGTTGGTGATACCATCCAACCATCTCATCCTCT
>SJYV01031857.1:298041-327870 GCA_006410875.1 Neotragus pygmaeus | reverse complement strand
TGTGGTGTTGGAGAAGACTCTTGAGAGTCCCTTGGACTGCCAGGAGATCCAACCAGTCCATTCTAAGGGAAATCAGCCCTGGGATTACTTTGGAAGGAATGATGCTGCTGCTAAGTCGCTTCAGTCGTGTCTGACTCTGTGCGACCCCATAGATGGCAGCCCACCAGGCTCCCCCGTCCCTGGGATTCTCCAGGCAAGAACACTGGAGTGGGTTGCCATTTCCTTCTTCAGTGCATGAAAGTGAAAAGTGAAAGTGAAGTTTCTCAGTCATGTCTGACTCTAGCGACCCCATGGACTGCACCCTACCAGGCTCCTCGTCCATGGGATTTTCCAGGCAAAAGTACTGGAATGGGATGCCACAGCCCTGGGATTTCTTTGGAAGGAATGATGCTAAAGCTGAAACTCCAGTACTTTGGCCACCTCATGCGAAGAGTTGACTCATTGGAAAAGACTGATGCTAGGAGGGATTGGGGGCAGGAGGAGAAGGGGATGACAGGATGAGATGGCTGGATGGCATCAGTGACTCGATGGACGTGAGTCTGAATGAACTCAAGGAGTTGGTGATGGACAGGGAGGCCTGGTGTGCTGCGATTCATGAGGTCACAAAGAGTTGGACATTACTGAGCGACTGGACTGAACCAACTGAACTGACTATTACCACATATGCAGAGTTTCTGTATATTGGCTTTGTGTTGGCCATCAGAATTAAAAATAATAAAAATAGAGAGATGGGTGATTTAAAAAAAAAAAACTACTTGCAACCAGAAGATAGTTGAAATTATTCCTCCTCTAAGCAAAGGCTCTTTTCACATATAGGACTCATGTTGGGCATGATTTCCTGTGAGTGTTACTAGTATCTTTCACTAAATTCTCCCTTAATATTGCTTACCAGGTCTTTCCTTTCCTACAGACAGAGAATGAAACAGGCTAAATGGAAAAAAAAAAAAAGCAAAGATTAGATTAGATGATGTCTATCCTAGAACCCAAGAGAATTACACAGCAAAAAAAAATAAAGTTGGGGGGAAAGTTTTACCCGAGGAAGACAGACACTTTGAAAAGAAGCAAATAGATTTTATTACCTAGGCAGATTTAACCTTAATAGCATTCTGTATTAACATTCCTGAACTTCAGTAGTATTTAAATACTTATTCTTCTAAATTGAGTTTTTACAGATGATCAAAATTGTAGACATTTAAAGCTAGGAGGGACTTTTGAGATAGTCTATTTCTGTACATTCTAGTCACAGATGGGGAAATTAAGGGACAGAGAAGTTATGTGACTTGACTAAAATCACACAGCTGGTTAGTGGCAGAGTTAGGACTGGAATGTAAATTTTTTATTTCTATTTATTCTAAAACCAAAATGGGTCTCTTCCCACCCTGGATTAGAATAGATCACAGTGAGATGGAATTTGATGGCCCTCAAGAAACAGATGAGGCTGACCCTCCCTTTATCCTATCAAATGAAGTCCCAAGTTATGTCCACATGTGGCGTACACTGCCTTTCCCCTTTGCCCAAATTTATGTTCTTTAATGATCCTCGCAGTCCTGGGCTCAGACCTAATGTCACTGCCCCCGTTGATGGGCTGGAATACAGCAGTGCTACCATGTTAAGGCCAAGCTTATGCACCAGGCAATTCTGCAACATTCTTATAATTATTCTGTAGAACAATTATAAGAAATCAAATGGACAACCTCAAAAGCTTATCTAAAGTAAAAATGATTTATCTTATATATTGATGTATCTTTGTCCAGAGACTCTTAAATTTTGACATAGATTAGTGTTACCTGAGGTGCTTTCTAAAATTACAAATCCCTGCCCTCACTCCTAGATATTGTAATCCACTGGGGCCAAAGTTGGCCAAGGTATCTGCATTTTAAAGAAGCCACACTTTGCTCCCCACACCCATTGACCAATGACTGACTGATGCCAGTCAATATCAGTGACCCAAGGAAATTTTAGTATTTGTCATTCTTGGAGTAACTGCATATGAAAGAATCAAAATTACAAGATAATTACAGACTATGAGGTCTCATTTTGCGAAATTGTCACTTTAATCGTGGGTCAGTGTACTCCTGTTGAGGCTATTGCAGTAGCATCTTATTTTTCCCATGTCTATGTTAACCTCACTCCAATCCATCCTTCACACTTTACCGGGGATCTATTTTAGAATACAAATCCTACCTTGTCAACTGCCCCCACCCTGTATCATGTGTGTGCATGTGTACACACACACGTGCATGAAAACAGTCCATGGCTTCGTATTGCCCTTGGAGTAAAGGCAACATTCCTTGACCTGTGGCATGGTCTCAGTCCACTGAGCTTCACTTTCCTCCCTAGCTACACATACCTCCTTTCAGACTTTTTAAAAACTGCTCTCTCCCTCGTTAACTGCCATGGTGGTAAACATGAGCACTAGCTTATCTGACCTCTCTGGCATCCCTCTAGTAATGATTTTTCAAAGCTCCTGAAATCTCTTCTTCCCAGCACATACCACAGTGTTATTTTATATTTGCTGGTGACATTTTGATTACTGTCTCCTTCCACAAGACTCTAAGCTTCGTGAAAACAGGCTCCACATGTGTTTTTATTCACCTGTCTGCCTCTGGCATCTTCCACAGTGCCTGGCATACAAAAGCTACTCAGTACATATGTATTGGATGGATGGATTAATTAGTTATAAAGTAAGATGACCTCATGAAACCTTGCCTGAATCCCATTGTGCTGGACTAGGGGAAGCTGGTAAGCAAAAATGAATAGGACATAATTTGGGAGCAGGGTCTTCTGATCACTTTCCTCAGCGATGTTTTTGAGTAGTAGCTGGCCATCAGTAAGGGGCTGTCCTGGCTGCTCTTTGGACTAACTGAGCCCCCCGGACTGTCATCTGAGCTGAGCTGATGCACCTGAGAGCTTTGTGTTGATCGATTTTATTTTACATAGGTCTGATGATGCTGACTACATGAGAACAAAAGGGCTCCCCCACAGGTGAATCATTGCCCTGGTAACCGCTTAAAGAAACGTACAGCTCCAAGGATTGCTTTATGCACCTTCAAGGCAGAGTTTGATTTAAACCCTTGGATACTAACTGAACTTCTAAATCTTTAACTTCCTGCGTACCCACTGGTGTTTGTTGAGAGCAACAAGCTTATGGTCTCACCCATATGTGAAATATGTGGGGAGTGAAAGTTTTTTGTGGTGGCCTCACTTTTATAGAATTCACTGCTGATTAACATCCATGAAGGACTGAAACATTAAAACAGGTCACCTCTGGAATCAACTGATTCTCTGCACAGTCTGCCATTCTCAGGAGTGGACTTGGCTCATTTGTCTTGTTTCCCTGTTAGAGGTTTATATGAAGAATACATTTTATTTAAAATATGTTTCTGATCTCTGTCCTGCTCTTCTTTTTACCAGGTAAATCACAGGAGATTAATTACTAATAGAAAAGGGACTAATATTTCTGATTGAAATGGGTTATTTATGTGTATAGAATTCGTATACTTAATTTTTTTTTAATATGGTCATGCTTTTTAAGCATAATATAAATCCAACAGCTGTCCTGTCTGAAATCGACAGTAGGCATCTGTCAATGGGGTTTAGCCTTCCAACTCTCCCAAAACTCTCCCTTTTCCTTGTTTCTCTCCACCTATTTTATTTTCCTCTTTTGCTCATCTGTTTACTTAATATGTCCTTTCCATTTGTCTTCCTCCTCAATATTACATTACACTCCAACAGTCTCTTTGGTACGTGCTTAAAGAGACAAGAGTAAAGAAAAGGGTAGGATGGATAACTCTACAGCGCTTACTGGATTGGTTTTAGGGCATTTTATTAATAGCATTGAAACACAATAAAATGTGCGTTTAAGCCTGAGAAGTGTACAAATGTGGCTTTCTTTCCTGGTGGGGTCATATAAAGCAGTCACAAACCTCCTCTTGACTTGTAGAGGACATCAACGATGCTCAGCCTGTACCCCAAAGTCATCCAGAGTGCTCCCAAGATCTCTAGCTATCAGTGCCTGTGTTGAAGAGCACTTTTATGTGAGAAGTATTTTTAAAAACCTTACTGCCTGTGGCAGCTTGGAGACTGACACCCCAGAAGCTGCCCCCAGCTACTGATTCTTTGGAGGTTGGTGCATGAATGTCCTAACTCCCTTGCATTTGGTAAAGAGTCTGCCTATAATGCAGGAGACCTGGGTTTGATTCCTCGGTTGGGAAGATCCCCTGGAGAAAGAAATGGCAACCCACTCCAGTATTATTGCCTGGAGAATCCCATGGACAGAGGAGCCCGGCAGGTGACTATCTCTGGGGTCACAAGAGTCAGGCGTGACTGAGCACACACACACACACACACACACCCTTGGCCCTAGGGTGGGAGGATGCTGAGCTCTGTGCTTTGTTGCATTTCTCTGAGTTTCTCATGGATTTAACTTCAGTTGGTTAGTAATATGCCTTCCAGTGGCTCCCTTGCTTGAGTCACTTCCAAACTGGTGTTTTTTACATGTCTCAAATGGACTACATGCACTTAAACCCTTGTTCTTTAAGAACCCAGGCTAGACACTAACTACGGACTTAGCAGTACTAACTGAGAAATTACGCTGTGACATAATATTTTGCAGGGAACCAAATTTAAAGACAAAAAAAAAAAAAAACACGTTGACTTTTCCTTCAAAGCCCTTCATGCTCTGCCTTCTCTGCTTGGGAGANTACGGACTTAGCAGTACTAACTGAGAAATTACGCTGTGACATAATATTTTGCAGGGAACCAAATTTAAAGACAAAAAAAAAAAAAAAAAAACACATTGACTTTTCCTTCAAAGCCCTTCATGCTCTGCCTTCTTTGCTTGGGAGATCTCTTCCTACCTTCATACCACCTTTGCTAGCATCTCTTTAGTTCCACCTGTTCTCTTTCTTTCTTCAAACAACTCAGTTTTCTGCATCTTGAAATCAAGGTTTCCGCTTGTCTCTTCAGTGCTCTTTGGCTGTAGTTCTTTATATTTCCTTTCCTTCCCTGCCACTCTTTCAAATAAGCATCTGAGAAAATTGCCGCTATTTTCTCTTTTCACTTTTTGCATAACCACTGACAATTTGGTTACCATCATCACACTTGAGTCAAATAGCTCTCAAGTTCCCACTAACAACCTTCTTATTACAAAATGTAGAGGTCCTTTTTGTGTCCTCTTGTCATTTCTGTCACCATTGAGCACATTAATAGCTTTTCCTCCCTGAAAAGTGTGTCTTGAATAATTGAACTCTTAGAACCTTTATATTGCAAGGGACATTCAGTCCATCCATTTCACTTTACATCTGAGGGAAACTGAGGGACTGAAAAGACTGAATGTTTTGCCCAGCAAGGGGCACAATCGTAAAACCAGGATTTTAAATCCAGGGCATCTGGCCTACCATCCAGTATGAGAACTGGTTTTGGTGAGTTCCCATCCAGTACTTTCAGAGCATTCCGAATTTTTATTCCTTCTTGTAGGAAACCCTCCCGGCTGGCCTCCTGGCTCCTTCCTTCCACAGCCCATTGTCCACTGTAGCAGTTGGGATGCCGTTTCTAAAATGTAAACCGAAGCTTATCACTCCTCTGCTTAGCCTCCAGTTCCTCTTTGCTGCACTTAAAATAGAACCAAACCCCCTTTCCATGCCTTGAAAGATGGTCCAACTCTCTCTAATCTCATTCCGTGCTGTTCTTTACACTTAAGAGTTCATATGCTCCATCACACGGACTCTCCCTCAACTGGTCAGCAAGACAAGCTTAGCCCTGCAACTGGGTACTTGCTTTGCTGTTTCTTCTATTTGAAATGTTTTTCTCCCAGACCATTGTCCAGCTGCTTCCTTCCCGTCATTGGGTCTCAGCTTAAATGACCACCTCCTCAGACATGCCTTACACTGATGACACCGTATCTCATATTGCCCCTGAATGTTCCACTGGCTACAGTTATAGAGCTTACTGATTTGACTTGGAGTTTATTGTGTTTCCCACACTTAGGATACAAATTCATAGAGTATAGAAACTTTGTCTTGTTTGCCATACCTCTGGTACTAGACTATCAAATGGCCAATACTTTGTGTTTAAGAAACATTTATAGGATAAATAAATGAATTAATGAATGATATCTGAATTTTTCTTTCTTATTTCCAGTAACCCTTTCTTTTACTCTCCAGTTCTATTACCTGCCTCTCAGTTTTTCTTGCAAGATAATCAAACCAGTTCCTCATGAACCAAGAAGGACAAAATGCATTCCTGTCTGGGGGCCTCACTCCACCAAAGCATAAGTCATTTCCATTTCTACAAAATCACTCCTCCCAGTCATCATTGATCACCCTTTCTTCAATTATGTAAAGTGACCCTTGAATTTTATGTAGCCTAAATACTCATATATAATCTATACTATCCTGAATTGTGTCCAGTTCGTTCATATAATAATATTTAGGCACTGTGCCTGGACACTTTAATGTGAGCGTATGCATACATATAGCCAGTCCTCATTATTTTTGGACTTTCTGAATTCACTTACTACCGAGAATTTATTTGCAGCCCCAAAACGAAAGCCTGCAGTGCTTTCATGGTTATTCATGGACATTGCAGAGGGGTGAAAACATTAAGTCATCCAACACTTGTATTATCCCAGCTTAGGTCAACCAAAGCAATGTCTTGCCTTCTTTTTTCAGTTCTCCCACTGGAAATGTGTCCTTTAACACTCTGTTTAGTGCCACTTTTTAGTATTTTTTTGTGAGTGGTCTCACTGTTGAAAATGGTCCCCAAGCATGGTGTGAACTGTTATCTAATTTTCCTAAGTGCAAGAAGGCTGTGATGTGCCTCATGGAGAAAATGGGTATTAGATAAGCTTTGTTTAAGCATGAGTTATAGTGCCTTTTGTGGTTAGTTCAGTGCTAATTAATCAACAGTATATATTAAACAAGATGTCTTTAAATAGAAACACTCATAAAACAAGATTACATATTGATTAGTGATGAAAGTGTTGCAACCAAAGGCCTCCAGAAACCTAACCCTATATCTCCCTTAGGAGCAATGATTCAATATTTGTTAATTCAGTGAACACAGCTATCATGAATAATGAGAATTGACTGTAGTTGTGTGCATGTTATGTGTGAGGCTGTTAACCTCATTTAAGCATTTAGGAGACAAAGACACCAAGAGTTATTGAAATTAAGTAGTTTGCCCAATATTATTTGCAAAGCTGATAAATGGTAGATGTGGAATCTGGTTCCCATATCTCAAAGTCTTTGGGCTTTCAGTTTATACCAGTGACTTTCCTTTGTTTGTTTTAATTAGATAGAATAATTCTATTTAATTAAGTAGAATTCTTAGTATACACACACGCAGAAATAGCGATAGATGATATATTTTTTTAAAGCTTGTTTTGTAATCCCAATTTAGTGTTTAAGTACAGTGCTCTTGAATCTTAAAAGAGAAATAGAAGGACCTCTTTATTTCTAAATTGAGTTGTAACTGCAGATTTCAAGTCCTTATCATGGAAATGAAGGTCTGATGAGTGAACAAACATTAAAGAATCAAAACTATAAAAATACAGTCCTAAATGTTTGCCTTGGCTTGGGGATCTACACTTTAAACTTGCTGAGCGTGTATCTGAACCAAACTCCAGCTACAGAAGTGGACACACCTGTGCATTGTATGTGGATACACCCAGGCCGGATTTTATAAAGAGCTATCACCTGCTTAGTCAATTGCACATTTATATAAAGAAATGGAAATTATATCTTGAAATCTGTTAGGAAACAGATTAACATGGGTTAAGTTTCTATATAGTCTCCAGTGTTTTATGTATTTATACATGCATATATACTTATACATGTGTACATATAATTGAATTTTTTCCTTCATATTTTATTTTCAAAGAAGTTAAATAATTTCAGCACATGCAAAACACTTTTATGAACACAGTTAAAAAACCCGTTTTTGTTTTTTTTTTTCCTGCTTATGTGTTCTTTTCCCAATGGGTTTTTTAANTCATATTTTATTTTCAAAGAAGTTAAATAATTTCAGAACATGCAAAACACTTTTATGAACACAGTTAAAAAACCCGTTTTTTTTTTTTTTTTCCTGCTTATGTGTTCTTTTCCCAATGGGTTTTTTAAGAATCCTATCTCTTAATGCTTTTATATTTGCAAATGATCTCAGTCTAGTACTGAATATAAAGAAACCTCTCACCACTGAAATCCAGTTTAGCCCACATGGTTGGCAACCAGCTGTATCAATACAAAGATTTCTACGGCATTCTGGTTAGAGTTAAAAAGTGTGATGAATGATGACACCTGATTCTGTAGCACAGGGTCTTGACATATGTATAAAAGTGGATGAGATATCTTTTTTTCACATGATATGCTCTTGACATTTCTTTTTATCTTGAAAGCAAGAGCCAATCATGAGGCTCAAATTAATACTTCCCAACTTCCAAAAAGCTGAAAGTGACAGGGTTGAATAAGGAGCCACCAACAAACAGGGAGGCCAGGCAAGGTAATATTATATGTCTGCCTCAAGGCTATACTACAGATCCCGAAATATTTTCTAGAAAGGGGGCTATGGCGTCCTTAAGAGCCATGTGAGCAGTAGGAGCTAAGTGGTTTCAGCATAGAATTCTGAGATCTTTACCATTTAAATATTTTGTCATATTTTCTTTCACCTTATACTGGTTGCACGTCCAGTGACTTTCATGATCTTTTTTTGAGGAACTAAGCTATTCACAAGTCAAGGTATCAAGATTGACTTACTTTTCCGCACTTTAGAGCAGAGCTGAATTTCACGGTGCAGATCAAAATGAATTAACCACATAACTTCACCTACAACTTTGTGGGCTCAGTCACTTCTCCAGCAGGGCAGAGGACATGTGCATTCAGTGGTGGTAACCCAATGACTTGACCTGCCAAAATTCATTAAAGTTAGCTCTTGTGTTTATAGTATTAAGCACCACTAATACAAGCACCACTCAGAATTTGTTTAGCAAAATTTTCTCCACCTCAGCCCTAGAAAGAAAGCAAAAAGAGTAGGAAGGTTCCAGACTTTTCAGCCTTAAACTCTTTCTTATTTTTCAGTGAAGATTACTAAAAACAACAATTCTTTCTTGCTTCAGGAAAAACTGTCAGAAGAGGAGCGAAAACACAAGGCAGCTTTGGAAGGCCGTCACATGGCGCTAGATGAGGACTCAAGGAGTGAAGGGAGCAGTGCAGATGAGGGGAGAGGAAAGACCAAATGGCTGTTAGAAAGATTGAAAGCTCTAGAGGTAAGAAATGGAACCATTTTTTACACGCGTAAAGAAAAATAACAGTGTTCTACTTCTTTTATTGGCACCGCTTTTGAGAAAGGATAAATCTCCCTTTCTTAGTTCTCCCAGACTAATAGGATCTAGTAGCTGCCATTGAGATGCCTTTGTCAATGATGAGTATAACGATAAAATTTGTTTCACTGAATGAGTCCTAACCTAGTAACTATGACTGTATTGTCTTGAAAAGAGTACATAAGACAATAATTGATCTTAAATTCAGTTTGGCCCTCAAACTAGATCAGTTTCCTTAAAATTGCAAGTTCCTTGAGGGAAGGTCTGAGTGATATTCTTGCTTTATTTTCCCAGTACCTAATGATTGAATAAATGAATGAGTAAACAAGCTATTGAATACTGTGTAAGGACAATTATAAGAAAAATAGTGTTAAGCAGTAGAGCTACTTCTTCAAAAAACAGAAAAAGCTTATGATGAATTTCAACATATAAAACTATATAAATAGAGGTGAAGTTGCACGAAGGGTGCTTTAAGGAGGGTTTTTGACCACTGTAGTCCTTCAAAACAGTTCAAGACCTCTGGTCTGTTACTTAGTGGCATTTGACATCATTTCAACTATTAATTCCTGAATGTTTATAGCAGCCCTCAAAGAGCATTTTAGTTGTTAGTTCACATGCTGAAAGATCCAGCAAAGATGCCTTGTTCCGTGAGTTGGCTTACCTCCTTTCAATAAATGTTTTGTTTGCATATAATACTGGAACGTAGTTATTTTTAAGCAAGGACTATGGTAAGGCCACCTCTTCTTAAACTAGGCACAATGGGCCCTCAGCCAATATCTAAAAATGTAGCTCCAGTGTTCTTGCCTGGAGAATTCTATGGACAGAGAAACCTCGTGGGTTACAGTCCATGGAGTTGCAAAGAGTTGGACACGGCTGAGCAACTTTCACTTTGACCACAGGGTCTACGGAATCCTGAAACTTATGTGGTAATGTAAAGAAGCATGACCTTGGAAGATCTTTTCTTTTACTAACTTCTGCAGTTCTGTCCCTAATCCTAACCTACCATGTTGTCTCTAGATGCATACCATTTTTACTTTAATTTCCTCAGCAATAGTAAAGCGAAAGGAATACGATTATGGACTTTGGAGACAGATTCCCACAGATTGGTTTGAATCTCAGTTTTATTATTTTCTAGTTTTGAATCCTTGGGCAAATCAATTAGACTCTATGCCTCTGTTGCCTCAACTTCAAAACTGGGGATAATAGTAACTTACCTTACAGGGAAGTAATGAGGGCTGAGTGAGTTAATATTTGTACAACAGTACCTAGCCTATGGTCTTTTCTATCCTCCTACTCCAAGGCTCCTGCCTTTCCTTACATGATTTTTCTCCTCTTTATCTGAGTACAATCATTAACACAAGAACTATGAATGAAAAACTTCAGCTGTTCCACGCCAGAGTGACTGAAGGTTTAGTCTGTGATGTCACATATGGGGCAGAAGAGAGATCAACTTAGGGACCCTCTGGCAATTCCTTTTGAGCAAAGGGCCAATATTCACCTGTTTCCCCAAAGGTTCTCATTTGTCATTTTCAAGATAATCGCTGTGAAAGGTAGAAAGGCCTTCTCAATGGAAACTGAGGCTGTTATCTGAGAGTTTTGAGAACTCAGATTTGTCTTGAGGTTGAATTGAAAGTAAAGTCGCTCAGTCGTGTCCGACTCTGCGACACCATGGACTGTAGCATACCAGGCTCCTCCATCCATGGGATTTTCAAGCAAGAGTGCTGGAGTGGATTGCCATTTCCTTCTCCAGGGGATCTTCCCGATCCAGGAATCGAACCCAGNAAGTCGCTCAGTCGTGTCCGACTCTGCGACACCATGGACTGTAGCATACCAGGCTCCTCCATCCATGGGATTTTCAAGCAAGAGTGCTGGAGTGGATTGCCATTTCCTTCTCCAGGGGATCTTCCCGATCCAGGAATCGAACCCAGTCTCCCACATTGCAGGCAGACGCTTTTGGATTTAATTGTAGGAATGAATTGATATTACAATTTATTTACCTAGAACCACATACTTAAATTGTTAATCTTATTGATGATCACAGTCAGAATTGCTTTTAGTTCATCTAATTGTCACTGAGACAACTTTTGAAGGACATTTTATTTAGTCAAGCTGAGAGGTTTCTAAAAAGTATCTTTGACAGCAAATGTTTTTTAAACCCTCACTGAGTAGGAGAGAACAGTTTTTTTGTTTTTGTTTTTTTCTTTCACAGAGATCTTTACACTTCAGGCAACAACTTTTGCCTCCGGGATCAGTTGGATGCAATAGATGACATCTCCAAGTGCCTTTAAGCCCCATAGTTTTAATTAAAAAAAACACTTTATTTCCTAAATTAGTGTTCTCTAGTCACAATATCATGAATTCTTTCCTAAAATTCTTTACTGAATAGTAAACGAACTCTCGCCTTGCTCCTAATAGTAGTCACTATTGTCTACNCATGGGGTCACAAAGAGTTGGACATGACTGAGTGACTTCGCTTCACTTTAAGACTAAAATAATGCATTAAGGGCGACACTAAGACTAAAGAGTTATTTGCTCATCATTCAAGGTGATCGCTGGATTTTGCACTAGCCCAAGCCAGTTTAGTTTTTTTAAAAACCTCAACTAAAAATTTCTTTATTCAGATAGTATAGGTCATGAACTATCTGAATAAGAAATTGCTATACTAGCCTTTTAAATGCTACCTTATGATTAAAATGTCCACTCTAAAGAGTCCTTACAAAATGAAAGCAGAAAATAATGAAATTATTTTAGGAAGGGGAACCCCTTCCTTCCAGGGCCGGAAACTTGTCTAACACTCAGAAATGAATGGTCCAAGGAGACATATGTGCAGACAAAGCAAGAGTCCTTTTTTGGGAAAGGGCACCTGGGTGGAGAGCAGTAGGATAAGGGAACCCAGGAGAACAGCTCTGCCACGTGGTTTTATGGTGATGGGATTAGTTTCCTGGTTGTCTTTAGCCAGTCATTCTTACTCAGAGTCCTTCTTGGTGGTGCGTGCCTTGTTCAGCCAAGATGATGCCAATGAGAAGGATTCTGGGAGGTGGTTCGACATGTGGTGTCTCCTTTTGACCTTTACTGAACTCTGCCAGCTGGTAGTGGCTTATTAATTCCGTGTTCCTTACCAGCACCTCCTGTCATAAAACAACTCATACAAATGGTTACTATGGTGCCTGACCAGGGTGGGCAGTTTCAGTCAGTAACTAACAAAATTATGAATTTTTTCTTAGATAGTAAGCTATTTATTTTATATAATAATTATTGGGTATTTATTGTATATGAAACACTATTGCACATTCCTGGTAGAATGCAAAGATGAATAAGGCACAGTTCCTGTTCTCAAGGATTGGATAAGGTATGTGGAGGGGGTGAAGGTGGAGACCAGAGGCTAGATGAGTTTGTTAAATATAGTAGTTCAGTCCAGTTCAGTTGCTCAGTCATGTCCAACTCTTTGTGATCCCATAGACTGCAGCACATCAGGCTTCTCTGTCCATCACCAACTCCCGAGCTTACTCAAACTCATAGCCCATCGCATCAGTGATGCCATCATGTAGGTGAATCAGCCTCAAAATCCAAAATGTATGTTTTGCTGCTGCAGTGTTGGTTTTGTTTTGGTATGAGCCATNCTTCTAGAACTTACCAGTGGTTAGCGGTTAAAAATCTGTGTTTCCAATGCAGGGGGTGTGGGTTCTATCCTTGATCAGGGAATTAAGATCCTACAATGTTGTGTGGAGCCTGCCAAAAAAATAAATATGTAAAATAAAAAAATTTTTAATGCTGTCTTCTTTGATGATGTATTTCATTTTTGAAAATATTATAAGATGTATCAAACACTCAAAAAACTTTAGAGAATAATATTGCACCAAAGAAGGGCAATGCCAAAGAATGTTCACACTACCACCCAACTGAACTCATTTCACACACTAGCAAAGTAATGCTCAAAATTCTCCAAACTAGGCTTCAACAATATGTGAACTGAGAACTTCTAGATATTCAAGCTGGATTTAGAAAAGGCAGAGGAACCAGAGATCAAATTGCCAACATCTGTTGGATCATTGAAAAAGCAAGAGAATTCCAGAACAACATCTACTTCTGATTCATTCACTATACTAAAGCCTTTGACTGTGTGGATCACAATAAACTGTGGAAAATGAACTTCAAGAGATGGGAATACCAGCCCACTTTACCTGCCTCCTGAGAAATCTGTATGCAGGTCAAGAACTAACAGTTAGAACCAGACATGGAACAATAAACTGGTTCCAAACTGGGAAAGGAGTATGTCAAGGCTGTATATTGTCACCTTGCTTATTTAACTTCTAGGCAGAATATGTCATACGAAATGCCAGGCTGGATGAAGCACAAGCTGGAATCAAGATTGCCAGGAGAAACATCAATAATCTCAGATATGCAGATGACACCACCCTTATGGCAGAAACCAAAGAGGAACTAAACAGCCTCTTGATGAAAGTGAAAGAGGAGAGTGAAAAAGTTGGCTTAAAACTCAACATTCAGAAAACTAAGATCATGGCATCTGGTCCCACCACTTCATGGCAAATAGATGAAAAAACAATGGAAACAGTGACAGATTTTCTTTTCTTCAGCTCCAAAATTACTGCAGATGATGGTTGCAGCCATGAAAGTAAAAGATGCTTGCTCTGCAGAAGACGCTTGTCCTCAAATTTAGACAGCATATTAAAAAGTAGAGGCATTACCTTGCCAACAAAGGTCCATCTAGTCAAAGCTATGGTTTTTCCAGTAGTCATGTATGGATGTGANTATTCTTGTTAATCATAACTCCTGTTTAAAATGAGGTAGTCTAGAATAGCAATTCTCAAATCTGGCCACACATCACAATTATATGTTGATTTTTTAGTCAATAGATATTAACTGAATGTCTTCTATGGGCCAAACACTATTCTAGACACTGGGATTTGAGCAATTTTCACGGTCCTTAACCCCAGTCAACCCAAGGGAATGCAGACAAAATGTACAAACTTAAAATAATAAATAAGCAAACAAGGAATATATAAATAAGACCCTCTGAATAAGAAAAATTGAGGCGATACAGTAGTAGAGACTCTGGGGATGGAAATGGGAGAGGTATTTATCTCCAATGGCTTCTCATATTGGGTCACATGGAGATAATATCACTAAAAAAAGGAGATAGCTGTTTAAGTGTCTGGAAGACGAACAAGAAGAAATTGTAAGTGTGAAAGCCCAGAGATGGTAGAAAACTTGGCAATTTAGAGGAACAGAAGTAAGAACTTTGTCCTAAGGAAATAAGGTATAAGGTTTGAAAACTGGAATGAAATCGAGTTCAGTGAAGTAGGCCTTCTAGGTCAGTAAAGACTTCTAACATAATGATACATGGAAAGGGAAGCCAGTAGAGATTTTTAACTAGGGAAGTATCATGATCTGACGTGTGCTTTAGAAAGACAATTTTGCTGGTTTGTGGGCTGATAGTAGGACAGAGTATTCTTGCCTGGAGAATACCATGGACAGAGGACACCAGCAGGCTACAGTCCATAGGGTGTCAGAGTCAGACCTGACTAAAGTCAGACTTAGCAGCAGCAGTAGGACAGAGGTAGAGGAGATCAGGTAGGAGGTTGTTTCAGATTCTAAACAAAACATATTATTAGACTGGTCTAGTTGGGCAACTTAGGACTGACAAGGAATAAAAACAATAAAACTATGCAGTAATATCAGTGGACTAGTGGGGAATTGTAATGAAGATTTTCACACATGGACACATGTACACATATACACTATTGTAATCTTCATAGCAACCCTGTGGAGTGAGATGTATATGATTATTATGATCCCCATTTTACAGATAATGAAACTGGAGTTCCAGGCAAGCTGGGTAGCTTACCCATGGTCAGGTTAAGTGTGAGAATTTGATTTCCAGTTGTGTAGTTTCTCTATACTTGCTGGCAAGAAATAGTCAAGTAAGAAAATATTTTAAAAGTAAAACCTACTGGAATTATTGAAGTATTGGATGTGGAATATAGAGAAGAAGACACAAGGATGACTTTTAGGCTTTTGACCTTAGTAACTGAACGTGAGGTCTTCCAGATTTCTTAGAGAGGCAAGGCTTGGAGAAGAGGTGACTCGGGGAAAGAAATGTACCATTTGCTGTGTCCATGTTGAATTGAGATGCCTATTAAACATTCAAGTAATGATGGTCGATAGGCAATTGGCTATCCAAGGCCAAGGTCAGGGCTAGATATATAGATCTAAGTGTCATCAGAATATAGATGACATTCTACATTGTGAAACTTAATAAGGCCATGAAGGTGGACCTTAAGGAGGCAGAGGACAGAGCCCTGGGGCACCTCTCTATTAGAGGTCCAGCAAAGGAAGAAGAGCCAGCAAGTGAGACCAGGAAACAGTAGCTAGTGAGCTGGGAGGAAAATCAGAACGATGAGGTGTNACTTAATAAGGCCATGAAGGTGGACCTTAAGGAGGCAGAGGACAGAGCCCTGGGGCACCTCTCTATTAGAGGTCCAGCAAAGGAAGAAGAGCCAGCAAGTGAGACCAGGAAACAGTAGCTAGTGAGCTGGGAGGAAAATCAGAACGATGAGGTGTCATAGATGCCTGAGGAAGAATGTGTTTCAAGGACAACCTTGTTGAATGCTGAGGGGAGAATAAGAAAGACTGGCTCTGGCAAGGGATGGGTTAGCTAAAAGCCTGGTAACAGCAGCTTCTGATTGAGTTGGTAGGCAGGTAAAGACATGGAGACATCATGGAGATAGATGGCTCTTCTAAGGGTTCTGGTGAAGTTGAGCCAAGATGGGTGAGAATCATAGCTGGAGAGAGACATTGTACAGGAGGACCTCTTTTAAAAAGACACGGGATGTTAGGGCATGCTGGTGTGCCATTGGGAACCATCCAGTAGGAAGGGAAAAATCCATGAGTTAGGAGTGAGAGATATAACTCACCTCTATATAAATGTAGCGATGACATCTGCAAGCATAAGAGGGATGAATTGTGTGCAGGAATGGAGCTTCTGAAAAACCAGACACCTATGAGACAACCCAGGAAATTCGAAGTCTTAAAGTCTAAGATGGAGGCTAAATATCTGTGTTTTTATAAAACCCTGAGGGTGTTTCAGATGCACAACCAGAATTAAGAACCACCAATACAGCTTTTAGAATAACACTGAAGGCTCTTGAAACACCTTAGGTCCAATTCAGTACCAAACTCATTGGTTTCAACTACTTTTCAATCTAACCTTCCTTTGCCCCCAGTACTACTCAAGACAGGGTACTTGAGTGCTACTCAGTACCCTTTCTTGAGTACTACTTTTCCTAAATCTTCAGACTCAAATTTAGAAGCCCTTCCCATGTGTGCCCATTGCCAGAGAGCTTTTGAACCTGAGGAAAGTTTATAATCAAGGTGTGCTGGGGTCCAGCCCCAGTGGATCCAGGGTAATTCTAAACAGGGATGGAGTCGATGAGGAAAAACTTAAAAATTTATTTAGAAATATAAAGACAGATTAGGAAAGAATAGTGTAATAGGAAAATTAGTGGAGAAAAGATGCTAAATAACTTGGTTTACATGGAAAACCAATAAAGTTCCAAGACAAGGAACTTGCACCATCTACGTAGGCCACCGGTGCCCACTTGAACAGTGGAGGGTGTCCCGCCTTGGGCTCCCTCTCGCGTGGGTCTTAGAAGCCAGGGCAAATAAGTATATATGGTGAGCCTCCACGCTCCAGATGGGAATTTAGCCAGAAAAGAGAGAAAAGAATGACATGGGGGAGCCAAGCATCGGTGCCAGACCCACAACTTTATTTTCAAAAGCAGCTTATATACCCTAAGTTGTACATAAAGAAATAATGGAATATGCAGAGTTATGCAGGGGCAGTAGTCCTGACCCTTATTGAGACCAGGCTTTCTTTTTGCATACCTTCCCGTATACAAAAGATCCCAGGTGGTTTTACATCATCTTCTGGCCAAGAGGCCTGTTAACATTTTTATGGCTCTTTTCCTAGATAAATGTCTATCAACCAGAAAACTCCTTTTCCCTTGAAGTGTTTTTTCTTTAATCTGCATCACCCTCAAAGTACTAAATAAATTTACATTCCTGTAGAACAAAGGTGCAGTGGGTTATAACAAAGAAAGTACTTAACTCAAAGATTTAATGTTGCTAATACCAGGGCTACTACCTGTTTTTTCTACATACCAACTATATCAACAAATAAAAGATATGAAAATTTGGCAGCAAGTATTGGCTCAACAAATGAAACCCTTAATCAGTCCTATTCTGATGATTTTGACTCCTCAGAAGCCCCTACATTCCTAGGATGTTTTAAGCTTCCCATGCCTCTCATGGTCGGGAGGCCACAAACAATCACATGCGCAGCTGTAAGAGTCTGGCAGACAGGCTAGAAAGCCATCAGAGGGGTTTTTGGATTGAAACACTCTTATTATGCCCAGGAGACTTATTATCTAAAAGCTCTAAATTAACTTTTTCCAGAAAAAGGTGGTGGGGGGACAGCCCCCTGTTAATATCAGAAGAGTAGGTGGAAAGCATAACACAGTAAAGCAGGCAGACTCTGGTTTTGGGGATAGATGCTCGAGAATCTCCCAGGGGACCCCTGAGGCTTGATCCTGCCTTTGCATATGCCGAGCCTCCTTCCTCATGACCTTTGCCACGGGCAGGGTTCCTCACGCTGGCTCCCAGCAAAGGTACTCCGAAGTGGCCTTTGATGGCTCCCCTGCCATGGCTGTGGGTTTGAAACACCTAGGTCTGACTTTGGCTCTTTGCTGATGAGAGAAACAGTCTGCTGCATGGCATTCCTGATTGACTTCAAGCTCTTACCTTCTTGATCCTCTCATTTTTGTCCTCTCTCATGCTAAGTCACTTCGGATGTGTCCGACTCTTTGTGCCCCTATGGACTATAGACCTCCAGGTGTCTCTGTCCATGGGATTCTCTAGGCAAGAAAAGTGGAATGGGTTGCCATTTCCTTCTCCAGGGGATCTACCTGACCCTGGGATCGAACCTGCATCTCTTTTGTCTCCTGCATGGGCAGGCAGGTTCTTTACCACCAGCGTCACCTGAGAAGTCCATCTTCTCTTATCCTAAGACAATATAAAAAGAAATTTTAAAAGTTGTAAAGCAGCATACTGGTCGTTGTCTGAGTAGAAATCCTTAATTGTTTCCTTTTAATCTTTAGTTTCTATGACAGCCTGGTGACAGGTATCTCCAGACATACCTGTCTTAAGGTACATGGTGTATATCTTTCTCCTGATTAATTCCTATACAACTGTTGGTCATTTAGCAACAATCAATGAACCAGGGTTCAAGACAAAAACTCCTCTTTGGTAAAGGGGCTTGAAGTTTAAAAAAATATTCCTTCCTATGTCAGTAAGTAACTTTGTACTAACAGATTTCTGATTATAAAAATAGTAGTCACATTATAGAAAATTAGGAAAATATAAGGAAATAATGAAAAGTGAAAGTGTTAGTCGCTTCTGTTGTGTCTGACTCTTTGAGACCACGTGGACTGTAGCCCCTCCATGCTTTTCTGTCCATAGAATTCTCCAGGCAAGAATACTGGAGTGGGTTGGTTTTCCCTTCTCCAGGGAATCTTCCAGATCCGGGGATTGAACCCAAGTCCCCACATTGCAGGCAGATTCTTTACCATCCAAGTTACCGTGATAAGGAAATAGGTAAATTATAATTACACCCATCAGAAATACATGCTGTTGACATTTTGGTATGTATATTTTCAGTCATTTTTTTCCTCTATTGTACCTAATCAATTTGTTCCCTCACTCAGTCATGTCTGACTCTTTGTGAACCCATGGACTACAGCATGCCAGGCTTCCCTGTCCTTCACTATTTCCCAGAGTTTGCTCAAATTCATGTCCATTGAGTCAATGATGCCAATCAAGTTTAAAAATCATAAATGTCACTTTATACAGATATATCTCTTTCTGTAATATATCAAAAATATCCCCCATGTGATCCTACGTTCCTTAAAATATGTCTTGATGGCTAGCAGAAATTCATCGAATGGATGCTGAGTACCATTTATTTAATCACTTTCATTGGCTACTTAGGTTGTTGATACTTTTTCCTTATTATAATGAGATGATGGGTGTCCTGGTGCAACAAGCCTTTATACACACATATTTTAATAGAATACTTACCGCATGACCATTCTTTTCAAAAAGTTTGGCAACTAGATTTCTTCATATCTGTTTGAATGAAGCAGTGGCTCCCCAAAGTTAAGAAGCCCAGAAGTGGCTCGGATGGGGCAGCAGTTAGGGAGAAGCACCCACCCCACCCTCTAGGAGCCACCATGTTGCTCGGCATAGGATACAGTGACACAGCTGGGACAGTTTCGGAGATCTCAGTTCTCGGGAAAGCTACAATGCAGGCAGTCCTGCTGTTCTTTCAAGGCACTCTGTGATTGCTCTTACAGTTCTAAGTCATAGTGGCCCTGCTCAAACGGACTTAACAGAGAGACTGTAGCTAGAAACGGAGGGGTAACAGTGGATGAAGGCATGGATGAGTGCAGGGGTTCAGACCATGTCACAGAGCTTTCTCCATCTCTCAGCCCCACTCTCCTATGAGTTGGTTTCATTCTTAGGCAGGCTATCTCCATTCACTGGCAAAGAAGGCAATTGGAAGCTTCCAGACTTGTCTCTCACTGCCTCAGCAAACCACTGAAAGGTTGTTTCTCTTTCCTGGTAATTCCATCCAAGCTCTCACACTCCAGAAGAGGATGTCATGGACATGTGTTCACATACTGAAAATTGGAGGGGGGAACATCACAACTGACAGTCCCGTTATTTCTAAGATTTGGGAAAGTTCTTGGGGTTTAGTTATTTAAATGTCAGAATTACTTGAATACCACTGAAAAAGGTAGGTTCCTACTTGGATATTGTCTTTTCTTTGTCTTCTGTGCTGTCTTCTTTCTTTTTCTCTTATCTCTCTCCCCTTCTGTATCTCTATCTGTTTCATTCTCTCTCTCTTCTCTGCTTCTCCTTCTCTCCCTTCTTTGACATCTCTAGGCCTGAACTGTTACTTGCTGCTGGAGTTACTAAGATCCATGCAGCATTTTCTCTGCCCTGGAGACACACTGTTGCAAGGAAGACACAAATATGCTAATTTAAATAACAAAAAAATAAACATTAACATTTATTAAAAAAAAAATTTTAAGTATGTTCAAGGGTCAAGCAGTTCAGTTCAGTCGCTCAGTCATGTCCGAATCTTTGCGACCCCATGAATCGCAGCACGCCAGGCCTCCCTGTCCCGGAGTTCACTCAAACTCACGTCGATCGAGTCAGTGATGCCATCCAGCCATCTCATCCTCTGTCATCCACTTCTCCTCCTGCCCCCAATCCCTCCTAGCATCAGAGTCTTTTCCAATGATGTCTCTTCATATGAGGTGGCCAAAGTACTGGAGTGTCAGCTTTAGCATCATTCCTTCCAAAGAACACCCAGGACTGATCTTGTTTAGAATGGACTGGTTGGATCTCCTTGCAATCCAAAGGACTCTCAAGAGTCTTCTCCAACACCACAGTTCAAAAGCATCAATTTTTCGGTGCTGAACACCAAAATAGAAGGATGTAATTGGATTCTTTTGAGAGAAGACCAGCAGATAAGAAAGTGCCATTTGAACTTATCTTTGAGATGTTGTATACATTTTATAGACAAACAGTTCAAGGAAAGGCAGAGGTGATCTTGGCAAGTCACCAGTGAGCAGTGGTGTGAAGTGAGATCTTAATTCCCTGCCCAGGAATTGAACCTGGGTAGAGTTGGTGATGGACAGGGAGGCCTGGCATGCTGAGATTCATGGGCTCGCAAAGAGTCAGATGCAACTGAGCGACTGAACTGAACTGAGCCTGCATGAGAACCAGAAATCCTAGCCACCAGACCAGCAAGGGCTAGAGGCTAGAAAGCTATTTTCCCTGGACCTTTGCCCCCAGTGAAAAGTGTGTTTATCATGGAAGAAGAAACTATAAGTACAGGTACAAAGTTCATTATTAGAGACATAGCACAACAGCAAGTGGGAGAGCATGCAGAGAAATGCTTTGTTTAGTTAAGACAGAAGCAGGCATAAAAGCACAGGAGAGGAAGGGTGTGGGGACCCACCTAGTGAGGAGGAGCACGGAAACAGGTGGCTAATTCATTTATGTAAGCCAGTTCTTCCAGGTCTTCTGTCTTCTCTCAGGCCAATCATCTGGTTTCTTTTTCCATACCTGACCTACCCTGGAACCCTCCCCTGGAGTATGCACTCACCCTTCAGCCAAGAGGGATCTCTAAGTGAAGGCTTCTGGGAGGAGCAAGACTCAATATGGTCTGGTGTTATCCCCTGACTTTTGACCCACAAAGAGCCTTTCTATCTGGTGTAATGTCTCCCTTGTCCCAAAAGAGGGGAGAGGGCGATCCCTTAACCCTCTACGCACACAGGATTTTGCCCCTGTTGGTCCTTACCTTGACTACTTAATTGCCTTGACTACTGCCATGACTCTTACCTTGAGGTGCTTACAGGAGACACACACTGGGTATTTACCCTGTTTCTGTTGTTACTTCCATCTTGGATGACAAATAGAAAGCTGATTGTAAATGCCTTAACTGGAGCTCACCTATCTCCTATCTCAGAAAATGCTTACGGTTTTAAATATCCAGGCTGAAGCCCACTTCTTTGTGCTCTGTGACATGTAAACAGGAAAGTGAAAGTGAAGTCGCTCAGTCCTGTCCGACTCTTTGCAACCCCGTGGACTGTAGCCTACCAGGCTTCTCTGTCCATGGGATTCTCCAGGTAAGAATACTGGAGTGGGTTACCATTTCCTTCTCCAGGGAATCTTCCCGACCCAGGGATTGAAGCCGGGTCTCCCGCATTGGAGGCAGACACTTTAACCTCTGAGCCACCAGGGAGGCCGGTTGTAAATGTCTAACCCGGAACCCATCTATCTCCTACATCACAGGGAGTTGACTAGACAAAAGCAGAAAAGTCTGAAACAGCATCAAGCAGCCATCAGGATGTGGGCCTGCCTAGAGTCTGGGTACATTCTTCCAGAAATTAAACTGGAAAGCTGGGCCTCTCCTGGCATTGCCAGTGCATGGAGCCACTCATCTATTCCACATATGGGTATCAAAAGCTAAGTGTTTATTTTAAAAATTCATGGAGCGTCTAATCAAACCTCTAATCTGTTTAGAGGTAAACAGCCCCTTGAATTTCCCCAGTGTCTTGGAGCTACAGCTCCTCGAGTGGCTCAGCCCATCTTTAGAGCGTAAAATGAAACAGCCAAAGAAACACACCAGGTGAGGGTGCGAAACAGACCTGGGTCATGGACAGAATATTTATGACTTTAAAGTCTCGCCCCCACTGACTCCTTTAGAGTGTGGAGAAAAGATGTGCCTTCCATAAATTAAAGTGGTACCAGTCACCAAAGCCTTTGATCTGTGTGCGTTGTCTTGTTGCTGTCTCTTCATTATAGATGTGGAGGAAATGAACTTGTTTGCAATTTTAGTTTCCTGACAACAGGCAGCAAGGCTGTGCTCTTACTTTGGGTGCTGTTAGCGTCTACATCGCTGTTTTACAGCAGCCCTTTTAGCCTTCCAACTCCTGGAAGCTTGTTCAATCAAGACATAACCTTTCATCTGTTATGACTAACTGCTGAGGGGAAAGGAAAAAAAAATCCTCAGTGTGAGTTAGTAAGCTACAGTGTTAAGGGGACCTGTGACTGCATTGCCTGGCCAGGGCCTGATTTGAGTGGAAATGTGTTAGAAGCGCCTCAGATGTTAGAAAAAGCTAATATGTTTTTAACTGCATAAATATGGTACTTTGCCCTGCTCAGATTTAGGAGCTGGTAAGAAAACCCCAAATCTTAGAGAAAGATAATGCATCAAAGCCTAATCTCCATAAATATTCTAAGAGCTCTCAAAGAAGAAAAATGAACCATTGGGCCAACATTAATTGTGCCCAGAGGTAATTAGAACAAAGTGTTGTTAATTGTGTGTTGGTTTAATATTATGTAGCCGTGGCCTTGTTTTTTTTCATGAAGAGTATAAATTTTGATGTCAGAAACTGAAAGCTGCTGGCTTGATTAATCAAAAGGCCTCAGTTTGCTTAGTTATAGCCAATTAAGCATTTTAATCCTCACTATCTATGCAAAGTATGATTAAGCCTGTTATGTCACGAGTATAATTGGAAAACAAAACCCCAAATCTTGGTTCTTTTTTCATTGTGGGTTTCTGAATTATTCTAGATGTAGTGCTTTTCAATAACTTACTTAAGTGTCATGAATAAAAATTACAATCTGTGATTCAAAAAATTGTATGATTGATGAAGAGAACCAGTTCCCAGTTACAGACTCACAGAATTCTATAAACTCTAATAGTTTCCCAGGAGAAAATGTTAACAGCCTTGGGGGAAAAGAAAAGCTGTGGTTTAAGAATGGGGTCCAGAAAAATGCCCTTGTTATATAGGTATTGCCTTTATGTGCTGAGTCAATAATATCAGTTCAGTTCAGTCACTCAGTTGTGTCCGACTCTTTGCGACTCCATGAATCGCAGCATGCCAGGCCTCCCTGTCCATCACCAACTCCCGGAGTTCACTCAAACTGATGCCATCCAGCCATCTCATCCTCTGTCATCCCCTTCTCCAGCCCCCAATCCCTCTCAGCATCAGGGTTTTTTCAAATGAGTCAACTCTCTTCATGAGGTGGCCAAGGTATTAGAGTTTCAGCTTCAGCATCAGTCCTTCCAGTGAGCACCCAGGACCCAGTCCTTCCAATGATCTCTTTTAGGATGGACTGGTTGGATCTCCTTGCAGTCCAAAGGACTCTCAAGAATCTTCTCCAACACCACAGTTCAAAAGCATCAATTCTTTGGCTCTCAGCTTTATTCACAGTCAACTCTCATATCTATACATGACCACTGGAAAAACCATAGCTTTGACTAGACGGACATTAGTTGGCAAAGGAATGTCTCTGCTTTTGAATGTGTTATCCAGGTTGGTCATAACTTTTCTTCCAAGGAGTGTCTTTTAATGTCATGGCTGCAATAGTGTTGTAAGAAATTCACTTACTCTGATTTCTGATGACAGTCTTTTGAGGGTGACCTAACTCATTAGCATTCAAATCAGCCCCAACCCTAGGGGTTCTCTACTTTGGGAGTGGGAAATATACAGTTTTAGTCTATAACTGAAGCATTGTGACCAAGTACTCTATGAGCAGATCAGGGAATTTAAAATTTGAACGTTGGAGGAGAGATTGTAAATACAAACTGTCCTGGATGTAAAAAAAGCTCTCTACAGTATTGACTTGGGTAATTAGTCCTGTTTCAGAACTACCTAAAAATATCTTTGTTTTTATTTATGAATTTAACTTTCTAAATATAACTGTCCTCAGCATGATGCTTAATTACATCCCTGGTTTTCTAATTGGAGCCCATTAGTTACAGTCACCCAGGGTAGGCTTGACCTCTTCAATGTTCAATGTTGCCAAGTATTCAACTAATGTAGGGGACTGGGCTTTTCTAGAAAGTTAACTTTCTGATGTGCTCTTTAAGATACAGCTTGTAAAATGTGCCTATTGTTTTGGACAGACAAGATCTCAACATAGCAAAGAAAAAGGAAATGCTTTTAAAATTACACGAGGGTACATGACCTGATTGGAAATTTTGCATCTTTTTTTCCCAAGGCAGAGTCTTTTCCTTTACTTGTGTCTCATTGGTAGTCATATACATGGGGGCTTTCTTGGAAACAGGAAAAGCATCTTTTCCTGTGACATTATTATAATTATTTATTTATTTTTGCTTTTTATATGCCTAGAGCCAAAGTTAAATTGGCTTTGGTAATCTTATAAAATACCAAGATGATTGTGAATTTGTTTAGAGGTGACTGCCTCCCTTATAGCATAGTAACTTGGAAGAAGGAACTCTAAGTAATTCCAGCTTAAAATGAGAAGCAACCACAGGCAAACCATACAATGTGCTGCTGTTTCAAGTCCATATGATAAAATGCTTTCCTCAGAAATCCAAGTAACCAAAAATCTCCCTGCAGTCTTGTTTTATGAGAGAGACAAATAAGCAAACAAACAGGTTTTTCTCCTCCCAAAGCTGTGTCTGCCTGTTTCCTGAGATGAATGTAAATTCTTGAGTGCAGACCCCATTGATGGTCTCTCCCAGTTCTCAGTGCCCAAAACCTGATCCCAAGGGTTTCATGGCAAGGGCATAAGCCCTTTATGGAGTATCAAAAAAAATCTAAACCATGCTCATTATCAAGTAATTATTATTATAATAATCACATAATTATAATAGATTTAATAAGTATATATTCACTAAAATAATGATATTATAATTATAAAAAGGATATAATATTACAACCTCTTATTGCTAGCCAGATGTAAAGTTGGTAAATTCACTGGCAATACATTTTGGGGGGGAAATATTAAAAGAGACCTATCTGGTAATCTTATATAGTATTCTAAGTTATTAATAGCTCAGCTCACAATTTTTTAAAAAAGAATTTTTCAGAAGTATTTCTAGTAGGGTGCACTGTAGGAGTATGTATTTAATGAACAGATTCAAGTTTGGTTTGTTAAACATACATGAATTTCTTTTGCCTGTTATGACAGTTTTCAATGAGCTAGAAAAGAATTATTTGTTCTTCCTCCTCTATCATCACCCTGGTACCCTTATATTCTTCACTGATTTGCGGACAAATGGGTAGATACCCAGACATACACATATGTGGTCTGTGTTGTACATACCTGCCTCCCTATACCTGAGGCTGCAGGGGCATCTGAGAGTGGACACTGTTAGTGAGTCACACAGGTGACTTGAGGACCCAGAGATATTGTGCTTCCAGACTTCTGGGCTGTTTCCTTTATCACTGATTCTCATATTTCACTCCGTCACCAATTTCTTTGTATCTTCTCATCCCCAGAGTGATTCAGAGGGGGAGGGAATCTCTTGTCTTTCCTTCTCACCATTTTTTTTTACTTTATTTTTTATTGATGTATAGTTGATTTACAATGTTGTGTTAGTTTCAGCAAATTGATTCAGTCATATATGTGTATATATTTTTTTCAGATTCTTTTCCATTATAGATTATTATAAGATATTCAGTATGGTTCCCTGCACTATACAGTAGGACCTTGTTATTTATATAAAGGAGTGTGCATGTGCTATACAGTAGGATGCTGTTATTTATTTTATATATAGCAGTGTGTTTATATTAATCCCAAACTTAATTTATTCCTTCCTGCCCCTCCCCTTTGAAAACCAGAAGATTGTTTTCTATGTCTGTGACTCTGTTTCCATTTTGTAAATAAGTTCCTTTGTAAGCTAAGCTAAGTCACTTCAGTCATGTCCGACTCTGTGCGATCCCATAGACGGCAGCCCACTAGGCTCCCCCATCCCTGGGATTCTCCAGGCAAGAACACTGGAGTGGGTTGCCATTTCCTTCTCCATGAAAATATTCCATAAATGAATTTCAGTAACTCTTAAACATTCCACAAAATTTCCTAAGAACATCATTTGTATCATTTTTTATATTCCACATATACCAGATATCATGATATTTATATTTCTCTTTCTGACTTATTTTACTTAGTATAAGTACTAGGTCCATCCATTTTGCTGCAGATTGCATGATTTCATTCTTTTTATGGATGAGTAATATTCCATTGTGGATATATACCATACCTTCTTCATCTATTCATCTGTTGATGGACATTTAGGTTGCTTCCATGTCTTGGATATTGTAAATAGTGCTGCTATGAGCACTGGAATGCATGTATCTTTTCAAATTAGAGTTTTCATATTTTTCCAGATATTTACCCACGAGGGAGATTGCTGGATAATATGGCAACTCAATTTTTAGTTGTTTTATTTATTTATTTATTTATTTTTTAGGGAATCTCCATGTTTTTCCATGTTCCTTTATCCTGATTTCTCTGGTTTCTTGTTTTTCTGAATCAGGACACCAAAGATTCAGTGTGACATAGGCCTTTCCTCATCCATTGGAATTTTCTTTTCCTTACACATAATTAATTGGTTATAATGAATCAGACAGTCCCCCTATATTAATCTTTGGGTGGCTCTAAACTTGATTTATTTGTGCCCATGGATTGCTATCTACCTGCCAAGGTGGAGGTAGGGGAAAAAGGTGGGAGGGCCGAAATGTTGAACCTGGGTCTGCAGTCATTTCGAAAGCCAAATTCCAACTGGTCAGGATATCAAGATACACGTCTGTGTTGGTGCCTTTCATCTTGGAATTTGCACGGAGCATCTGGAGGATGGGTCTCTTCTTCACACACAGCCTGTCCTTTGAAGCTGTCCAGAGAGCCCATCACTATTTTTCACTCCCATCTCCTGGGCTCATATTTGGTCCCCAAACCTTTACTCTAAATAACCAGTTTACATTTTCTTCAGTTGCTCATCAGCAGGGCTGTCAGTTGCATAGTTTCTCCGCCTTGCTGCTGATTCCCCTTTGCTACTGGAGGCTGTGCTTTAGGGAGTCCTTAAAGCAATTCTTCTGCTGTTTCAGCAGGCAACAGTCCCTTTTAACTTCTCTCTGCAGTTATTTGGTTACATGCTGCCAGCTGCTCTCTGCCCACAACCAGCTGAGATGAATCTTGTTGCAATGAGCTACGAACCTACAGAAAACCAAACTAACCTTCTAAACCAGCCATTCATAAAGAGGACCCACTTATTTTTTGGAATAATGCATGGTTGCTCAGAAAAAAATATAGAGAAAAGGTCTATAGGATATAAAAAATAAACTGGGAGCTGTTTTGGTATAAAAATAACTAAGTTATTACTATGGTGGGTTCTGCCCACAGGCACTTGTCACTGTTCCCCTCCCTTCCCTGTATCCCATGGGCATTCATTGAGGATGCCATAAGGATGCCAATGTATTAGATAAAGATTTTGGAAGATCCCAGGTCAGGGTGATTTCAGTTTCAGTAGCAAGTTTATATATATTTTAGCACTGAGGCTAGTATCATGGTAATCCTTCCTGAAGAATAAGAAGATATCCTCACAAGACAGTGCATTGGCAATCCGGGATAGGGAGCAGTTGAAACTGGTGAAAAATGCCCTTTATATAGCCCCCTAATGTGACTCTGTAAATTTGCATTTCTTTTATTTGGGCTTTAAGTCTCCCCCCAAAAAAAACTAGTGTCCTCTCATCCCTCTCCAAAGTGTGGGTTCCCAGAGGGTAAGACAAGGAAGTACAGTTTTACCTCGAGTTTCTATTGGACAAGACTCACTGTTTTGAATTGTAGCGTTTGCTTAAATCACCCAGGCAGTACACTCTGTATATGAATACAAAGGTTTATAACAAGAAGAGGGGCCCTGCTAAAGGGATGGTATACCAAGATAATAGTCACAGAACGAATCTGTTTTTCATTCTTTGGCTGCAAGGAATTGCGTACTATCTGCTGTACTATTTTCGTTTTAAAATTACACTTTATTATTAATACTGATAAACCAAGACAGAACAAAACCCAGGAGACTCACCTATTTTGCATCATTTCTAGTTTTCATTTATTCTACTCTCAGTATGTAAATAAGCATATCTTATTTTAAAATCAGCACTGCTGTGCAATGTCTCTAATGACTTTTAGGCAGAGTTGATTAATCCATAGGTCATTTTTTTTTTTTTTTTAATACTTGAGAGAAGAGCTTTTCCAAAAAAAAAAATCTCTGTGTTAACAACTTGGAAGTCTATAACTGTTATAGTTCTCCCACTTTGGTTTTTATGTCACGGAATGTTTAATTTTCTTTTACTATATGGATTGCCACCTCTATTTGAATTCACCTTAAGCATATGACAAATAAAAACCCTACCCTGATCTTATGAGTAGAGGTAACCAACATGCCCCCTGTGAAACTGAATTTTTATTGTATGCATGGAAAACAGCATTGAATTTACTTTGTCTGTTTTGATCAATGCTTTTTAACTATCACTTTTCAAAAATGAATCCTGTGATAATTTGGCCTCATATATGAACTTCTGAAGGTGATAAAGCATTCATGAATTGAAGCTACTGACTCACTTTTTACAGCTTTCATTTCCTCGTTGCTTTTCACCCAGAGAAATGAGAGATGTTTTGAGGAGGTGGGAGGCAGTGAGAGCTTAGCCAGTACTCACAGAAAGATTGATGGTATTTTAAAGGCAGCTATCCTCTGCAGGGTCATTATAAATTCCAAAGCCCAGCAAAACATCATAATTACTCATTATTGCTGAATTAAAACTTGTGTGTTCACCCTGAAGACAACTCTGGAAGTGATATCTGTTGCCCCATTTCCTCTGGATGCCTTAAGAGGTCACTTACGTGCCAGAGAACAGGCAATTTCTTAGAGAATATCTTGCTGAGAACTTCACCCCTAGCTCCTTTCACAGAAGCAAACTTGGAAATCGATTACCAAGCAGTCTGAGGAGAGATCCGACGGTCAGCCTCCCCTCCTTTCCCTTCCAACACCAACTTCTTCAGTAACTTGTCCATTTCATGAATTTCCTGTATTTTAGCTCCCCTCCCCCCCT
>SJYV01031857.1:216280-297400 GCA_006410875.1 Neotragus pygmaeus | reverse complement strand
TCATAGCAAACACCCTCTTCCAACAACACAAGAGAACACTCTACACATGGACATCACCAGATGGTCAACACCAAAATCAGATTGATTATATTCTTTGCAGCCAAAGATGGAGAAGCTCTATACAGTCAGCAAAAACAAGACTGGGAGCTGAATGTGGCTCAGACCATGAATTCTGTATTGCCAAATTCAGACTTAAATTGAAGACAGTAGGGAAAACCACTAGACCATTCAGGTATGACCTAAATCAAATCCCTTATGATTATACAGTGGAAGTGAGAAATAGGTTTAAGGGACTAGATCTTATAGAGTGTTTGATGAACTATGGACAGAATTTCGTGACATTGTACAGGAGACAGGGATCAAGACCATCCCCAAGAAAAAGAAATTCGGAAAAGCAAAATGGCTGTCTGGGGAAACCTTACATATAGCTGTGAAAAGAAGAGAAGTAAAAAACGAAGGAGAAAAGGAAAGATATACCCATTTGAATGCAGAGTTCCAAAGAATAGCACAGAGGGATAAGAAAGGCTTCTTCAGTGATCAGTGTAAAGAAATAGAGGAAAACAATAGAATGGGAAAGACTAGAGATCTCTTTAAGAAAATTAGAGATACCAAGGGAATGTTTCATGCAAAGATGGGCTCAATAAAGGATAGTAATGGTATGGACCTAACAGAAGCAGAAGATATTAAGAAGAGGTGGCAAAAATATACAGAAGAACTATACAAAGAAGATCTTCATGGCCCAGATAATCATGATGGTGTGATCACTCATCTAGAGCCAGACATCCTGGAATGTGAAGTCAAGTGGGCCTTAGTTAGCATCACTTTGAACAAAGCTAGTGGAGATGATGGGATTCCAGTTGACCTATTTCAAATCCTAAAATATGATGCTGTGAAAGTGCGGTGCTCAATATGCCAGCTAATTTGGAAAACTCAGCAATGGCCACTGGACTGGAAAATGTCAGTTTTCATTCCTCTCCCTAAGAAAGGCAAGGCCAAAGAATGCTCAAACAACTGCACAATTGCACTCATCTCACATGCTAGTAAACTAATGCTCAAAATTCCCCAAGCCAGGCTTCAGCAATATGTGAACTGTGAACTTCCAGATGTTCAAGCTGGTTTTAGAAAAGGCAGAGGAACCAGAGATCAAGTTGCCAACATCTGCTGGATCATCGAAAAAGCGGGAGAGTTTCAGAAAAAAATCTATTTCCGCTTTATTGACTATGCCAAAACTTTTGACTCTGTGGATCATAATAAACTGTGGAAAATTCTGAAAGAAATGGGAATACCAGACCATCTGACCTGCCTCTTGCAAAATCTGTATGCAGGTCAGGAAGCAACAGTTAGAACTGGACATGGTACACCAGACTGGTTCCAAATAGGAAAAGGAGTATGTCAAGGCTGTATATTGTCACCCTGCTTATTTAACTTCTATGCAGAGTACATCATGAGAAACACTGGGCTGGAGGAAGCACAGGCTGGAATCAAGATTGCTGGAAGAAATATCAATAACCTCAAATATACAGATGATACCACCCTTATGGCAGAAAGTGAAGAAGAACTAAAGAGCCTCTTGATGAAAGAGGAGAGTGAAAAAGATGGCTTAAAGCTCAATATTCAGAAAACAAAGATCATGGCATCTGGTCCCATCACTTCATGTCAAATAGATGAGGAAACAGTAGAAACAGTGGCTGACTTTATTTTGGGGGGCTGCAAAATCACTGCAGATGGTGATTGCAGGTATGAAATTTCTGCTTACTCCTTAGAAGGAAAGTTATGACCAACCTATGCAGCGTATTAAAAAACAGAGACATTACTTTGCCAACAAAGGTCTGTCTAGTCAAGTCTATGGTTTTTCCGGTATTCATGTATGGATCATAAAGAGTTGGACTATAAAGAAAGCTGAGTGCTGAAGAATTGATGCTTTTGAACTGTGGTGTTGGAGAAGACTCTTGAGAGTCCTTTCCAACCAGTTCATCCTAAAGGAAATTAGTCCTGAATATTCATTGGAAGGACTGATGTTGAAGCTGAAACTCCAGTACTTTGGCCACCTCATGAGAAGAGTTGACTCATTGGAAAAGACTGATGCTGGGAAAGATTGAGGGCAGGAGGAGAAGGGGCCTACAGAGGATGAGGTGGTTGGATGGCATCACCAACTCAATAGACATGTATTTGGGTGGACTCCAGGAGTTGGTGATGGACAGGAAAGCCTGGCGTGCTGCAGTCCATGGGGTTGCAAAGAGTCGGACACGACTGAGTGACTGAACTGATCTGAGGCAGTTCTTTTCATACAGCTTGTAGGAAAAATGATCTATGAAGAATGTTAACCATGGGTTGCTATGCTTTCCTAATGTCTCATAAGGAATCCAGATGATGGGAAATTGCTTCCAGTTATTCCTAAGTCCTTCTGTATGCTTCTTGGGCAATGTTATTGCTGCCACTGGTTTCCAAGTTCCCTTGGCCTACTTCTTCAGCTGTCCTGTCCTCCCTCTAAGTTAAGGATCCAGAGATACCCCTGACAGTGCTTCTGGTCGCCTTTCCCTCCTCCTCCCCCACAGGAGGGACAAATCATCCCCTCAGCATTCCATATTTTAAGTGGGACTGGCGGGCGACTGTTCAGTTAGACCTTTTCCCAGGGCCCTGATTTCCTCAGGGATGTGGTTACAGGGAGTGTATCATCCAAGAGTTTTCTTCTCCTGTCCCTTGAGGAGCAACAGCACAGCCTTTCCCCTGCCAGGTGTCTGGGGTAACCGGCCAGCTCATTGTCGCATCTCCTTACAGACCTCTTCAAGGTCTCATCACACAGGGCCGCAGAGAGTCAGACACGACTGAGTGACTAAGTGAGTGATCTTTAAACAGCTTTCATCTTTTAGAATGACCTCTCTGAAGTTGTTCTCCCAGGAGGTATACCCACTAGTGCTAGTTCTCTCCCCAGACGCCACAGAGAGCAATTTAATTCCTCTTCCCCAACAATCTGTCTTATCCAGGGACAGCCCTCACATCCCCTCCAGGACTTTTCTCCTTTGGGCTAAGTAGGCATAGTTTCTCCTGCTGTTGCTTTACATGATTACAGTGAGGTTTGTTGTTGCTTAGTCACTTAGTCGTGACCAAGTCTTTTGTGATACCATGGACTATAGCACACCAGGCTTCTCTGTCCATGGAATTTTCCATGCAGGAACACTGGAATAGGTTGCCATTTCCTTCTCCGGGAGATCTTCCCGACCCAGGAATTGAACTCAGGGCTCCTGCCACATTGCAGGCGGATTCTTTACCACTAGCCACGGGGGAGGACCTCCTATGGTTCAAATCCCTTCACCATTCTGATCCTTCTCTCTGATTGAATCATTTATGTGTGTATCTTGTGAGTGTGGAATCTGACCAACATAACTCAAGGTCCCCTCTGAGTGGGGATGGGCAGAGTAAAATCTTGTCCCTCTGTCCCCTCTGTGCATGCTGCACAGTTCTTACAGAAGACCAGGCATGTTGGTCACACACCAGCTCATGCTTCCGTCCGCTCTCCCTGAATCCTCTTTGCTGTGCTCTGGTACCATGCCTTTTCCCCACCTTGTTCTTGCACAGTTGTTTTTGACCAGAGTGCTGGGCAGTGTGTTGACTCCAGCTGAGTTTTACTGGTTGGATACATTCCATCATAATCTATCGCTTCAGACTCTCAGGGTCTTTCTGAGTCCTTGAGTCTGTTGTCCAGTATATGTCCTCTCTGTCCTGCTCTGTGTCATATGCAGATATGTTGAAAGGGACTGTTTTCCATCGGAAAAATGAGAAACATTCTGATCAGCAACACAGTTTTTACAGCTAAATGAACTCTTCTGAAAAGAAATTACCCTTTCGGGAGCTTGTTTCCCTATTTGTATAAGCAGGGATTTGAACAGATGGTCTATAAGACTTCCTCCAGCTCTATGCATTCATGTTATCTCCATTGTACAGAAATAAATATCCTTATTGCCAATCATGATTTATCACCCTTAAAGCTAGTGTTGGCACATTTTAAAAAGTATATATATTTTTGATGCAGTTTGTGAAAATGGGCTGTGTTCATGTTGATTTCCAGTCAGAGAATATATTTTACCTGTAACATATAGTGAAGTTTCTGTCATAATCTAATCTTAGTTGTTAAAATATAAAAGTCTTATTTCATAAGTGGTTACACCATTTTTTAAACTTGTTTTTAATTAAATGATAATTGCTTTACAGTATTGCATTGGTTTCTACCAAACATCAACAGGAATCAGTCATGTCCACTCCGATTTGACCCTCCTTCCAAACTCCCTCCCCATCTCACCCCTATAGGTTGATACAGAGCTCCTGTTTGAGTTCCCTGAGTCATACAGCCTATTTCCATTGGCTTCTATTTTACATATGGTAATATAAGTTTCCATGTTTTTCTCTCCATACCTCCCACCCTCTCCTTCTCCCCACCGCACAGCCACGTCCATACGTTGGTTCTCAATGTCTGTGTGTCCACTGCTGCTCTGCAAATAGGTTCATCAGTACTCTCTTTCTAGATCCATATATATGAATTAGTATACAATCATTGTTTTTCTCTTTCTAACATACTTCACTGTGTATAATAGGCTCTAAGTTCATCCACCTCCTTAGGACTGACTCACATATGTTCCTTTTTATGGCTGAGTAATATTCCACTGTATATATGTAATTGGTTATACCTTAAATGGGAAGATGAGGTAAATGTGATGGTTTATCAGTGGAAAATAAAACTAATTTGGGTGATTCTAGAAAAACTCAGTTGGATATTGTGCTTTGGTACTATAAAACTATTCTTACCTATTTTATTTTTTCCAGTTTTATATAGTTATCGTAGCATTGCATAAGTTTAAAGGTATATAGCAAACTTACTTGACTTACATATATCAAGAAATGATTACAGTAAGTTAACATCCATCATCTCATGTGTGCATGCATGCATAATCATGTCTGACTTTATGACCGCATAGACTGCAACCCACTAGGCTTCTCTGTCCATGGGATTTTACAAGCAGGAATAGCGGAGTGGGTTGCCATTTCCTACACTAGGGTTATCTTCCCCACCGAGGGATCTAACCCACATCTCCTGCATTGGCAGGAGGATTCTTTACTACTGGTACCACCTGGGAAACCCCATCTCATATGTCATATAGAAAACAACAAATAAATGGGTATTTTTTTCCTTGGATGAGAACTCTTAGGATCAATCTATTCTCTTAAGTTTCTGTATACCATATCATGTTAACAATAGTCTTCATGTTGTACATTACATTTCCAGTATTTATGTATCTTAAAACTGGAAGTTTGTAACTTTGACCACCTTCATCCAATTCCCCCTGACCCCACAATGGTAATCAAAAATTTCACCTCTTTTGTGTGTGGAGGGGTTTTGTTTAGTTCCAAATTCTACATATAAATGAGACCATATAGATTTGTCTTTCTCTGTGTTACTTACTTCATTTAGCATAACGCCCTCACAGTCCATCCATGTTGTCAAAAATGCCAAGATTCCTTTTCTTGTGGCTGAATAATATATTTTTTTTCTATTTTTTTCTATTTTTAAGTCTGAGAACCTCTTACTTGAACTAAATGGATTGAACATTATCAATTTTTTTACAAAGTAATAAGGCATTAGCCCTGGAAGTCAGCAAATTGTTTGGATTATGTTCTCATTTTAATGACTTAATGCAGAACCAGGTTTTGCTAAAATGTTTACTTGTTTTTCCTAAGAGCTTCCAATCCAACTGGCAGATAGAAACCACATAGTTCTGTTAGGTGAAGGTAGAAAGTCACCTAGGAATTTGTCATGTGCTTGATTACTTTCACCTGGTGGATTTTGCTAATAAATGCAGCAGGGCAACATTTAAGTCTCCCTTTTCCTTGATGTAGCAGAATGCCTGACTGGTCATGTCATCTATTGGAAATGAAGGTTGATTTGTTTCCATAATGAAATATTTTAATTAAACTTTTTCCCAGATAACTTTAAACTCTGTTATATCCCCCATCATCTTTACATCCACAATTTTCAGATCTAAATTATGCCTACATCTAAAAAACATGGGCCCTGTTTTTAAGAGATATTTAATAAATACCAGCAATTATACCAACATGTCAAAAAAAATTTTTTTTTTTTTTACTCTAAATCACTATTTCTTAAACCGTGTTCTTGGACCAGTGGAGTTAGTATCAGCATCACCCGGGAATTTGTTTGAACTGCAGAGTCACAGGCCCAGACCCACTGATTCAGAAGCAATGTAGTGTGGCCAGCAATTGTTTTTTTTTTTTTTTTAAGCAGCTCCTCCAGATCATTCTCACACAAGCTAAAGTTTGAGAATCACAGATCTGAATTATTTAATTTCCATCAATAAAAAAATGTCTTCAGGTTTACGTATATTGAAAAATCTAAACCCAGATTGAATAAGGATGACTAATTAAACACCTTCGTTTTCTGTTTTATCAATTAAGATTTGCTTATGAAAACTTATTTTTAAATACTGTTTATATTTCAGACTGCCAAATGTAAATGAGCCTATCTGAAGTAATTTGTTGCCTTGCAAAGTTAGGAAGGAAATATAACACACATTTGTGATAAATGAAGTAGCATAACTGTGTAATTCAGTATTTTCCCCTGAATTTAGCATCTTAGAAGATGCTCAAAAACTTACTAAAAGAAGTTTGTAATGGATCACAACAGTGGTGAATGATCATAGACAATTTTGATGACCTCATATAGAACCATAGTGGTTTTATATTAATCAGTAATCATTTGTTTAGCCAGAAAGTATATTTGTGTACACTTTGCTGGGTAATTGCAGAAACATGAGTCAGGGGTCTATTGTAACAAAAGCATCAAAGTTCAAATTAGTGCAAAGAGATAACAGAATTTATTGACTCATATAAATGAAAAGTCTTATGATGGGTATTAAGCCTCATATCCAGGCTTCAGATAATATCACCAGGAATCATCTCACTGTATTCTCAGCAATGCTTCTCTTTGGGTTATTTTATTCTTAGGCAAGATTTTAGAAATGGTAGTAAATAAGATTATCTGCAGCACTAGTTTCCTAGGCTTGTTATGGTTGTTGCTAGTCACTCAGTCATGTCTGACTCTGTGACCCCATTGACGCAGGCTTCCCTGTCTTTCGCCATCTCCCAGAGCTTGCTCAAACTCATGGCCATTGAATCAGTGATGGCATCCAATCATCTCATCCTCCTTGTCCCCTTCTCTTGCCTTCAGTCTTTCCCAGCATCAGGATATTTTCTAATGAGTTGGCAGCTTTACCTAAAACTGTGGATCATGAATGAAAAAAGAGTGGTTTACCAAAGGAAAATCAGGACAAGATGCCAGAGAATGGTAGGAAGCTTGCCTAGGCAAGTTTAAAAAAAAAGTGGAGATATTCTACTAAAAGGCAATAATAGAAAGATTTCCCCCCGAAGTGCATTATCTATTATGTGTACTTACTTTTATACCAGAAACACTATCTGATTTGGGAGTAAGAAGTGCTAGATGGGTATTAGCAGCTTTGTTTTTGAGGATGTGCTCTGTCCTGACCAGGGTCTGGACTTTGCCAAACTTCACCCATTGTCTTGTTTGCAGATTTAACAACTTGGTTTCTAATATTTTTGCTTTGAATTTAATATAGCAGTTGAAGAATTGAGATAGAGAAGCAGAAAGTATTTTAAAATTTTAATTCATATATGACTGTAAGTGATAAAGAAATTATGTCTGTTTCTATCATTAATGTATTTAGCAGTATACAAGTAATTTAAATGTATTATAATATAGATATAATTATGAAATAAATGAAAAAGAAGAGTTTAAAATACTTTTACATGTTCTTCTTGATTATATGTTAGCATTTTGGTTTGTTTTCTTATAGTACTTTTTTCTTGTATATTTTCCTTAATTATAATGTGACATGATTACACATCCATATCTTTGAAAAATAATATGTATAAAATCATGTTACTCTTTAAAATTTAACATTTCATCATAAGAATATACCACAACAGTACATTCTTTTCATAACTGTCATTTTAATGGCTGTATAATATCCTGTCAATGGTATGTCATTATGTGACTCTTCTGATGAACATTTGGAGTGTGGTAATTTTTCAATTAACTTAGTTTCATTGTCATTTTCATGTCCTATAAGAAGAGATGACACTTACAGATGGTAAATCCATGTCTTTCCATTTGACATATTCTAAGTGTAAACATCTCCTGCAAGCCTAGGAGTGCATCCATGGTGTGGTCTTTTCTGAGTGGGGAGGGATGGGCTCTGTCTTTGGTGGTTCCAGTTTGATCTTTTCCCAAAAGTAATCCTATGCGATTATGTCTGGCACATTAGATGCATAGTAAAGTGAAAATGGGCCCTTAAAGCAACAGTACCAACAGAATCTCTTTCATGTCGATGGTCAGTAGTGGTGATGAGTGTGACGTTAGGTGTCCTAACTTTCCAAAGAAGAACTTAACAGATTTTCCCTGCCTCTCATACTGAGTTCATTGTATTGTCTTCCCCTTCTTTAATGTAAGAACAGCTATGAGTTTTCAAAAGAAGACTGATCTCAGTTTACAGAGATTCCCAAAGTTGTTGGAATTTTTACTCTCCTAATTCAAGCCTAATTAAGGAATGGCAGTTCTGTTACTTATATATGAATAAAACTCAGTAAAATTTTCAATGAACTGCATTATAATAGTTGTAGTTATCTATCCGTAGAATGCCTAGCTAAGGCTTCTAGTTATAGTGGACTGCATTCTAATCTTTCCTGATTTATAATGTCAAGATGTGTTTAGTTTTAATACACTAAGACACGGGGAAAAGACTTGGAATCAAAAGTTAAATGGTTAAGTGTTTTTTAAAAGGTCACTTTTTCCCCACATATCACTATTAAACATGTGAGGAAGCTTATAAAAATTCTTCCCTTATTGCATTTTATCACTCATTAGGGGAATATGATGACTTGATAATTTGAAACATAAATATTAAAGAGAATAGACACATGTATGTAATGCCGCTGCTCCCTGCCCTAGTTAACTGATGAAAAACGAACTTTCAAAAACTTGAATGTTGTAACTCTACTGGAAGGAAGTGAAAGGGAGTCTCCTACAACCATTTTCTGTCAATTCTGTTCAAGTTTGCTCCATAGAGACAACTTTATCATATGAAAATACTTGGTCTCTCTTCCCCTTCCCATCTCTTTCCTTCTCATTTCCCTCCCTCCTTTCTTCGCTCCTTTTCTCCCATCTCTTTTTGCCCTTCCTTTTGTCTCCAGGAATGTTGTTTCAGTTTATCAATGTTCTCTTAGCTATAGGAGGGATACCTAAGAAGCAGATACTAAAGAAGCATTTGGACATCTTCCGTAGCAATCTTTGAAAGGAAGCCATTTGCCTCTGTTGGAATGCTGAAGCTTTAACCAGGCAGGGCTGTCAGATGTGTATGAATAATAAACTGTTGGAGGGAAAAGTTTCAGTGTGAGTACGCCTGGTTAGTTAGTAGCCTGTCAGGCATAGAACTGTCCTGACTTATCCCTGAGTACCTTAAACTTTCATGGGTCATGGATTACTTTGAAAATATAATGCAAGCTCTAAATTCTCTTACTTGAAAATGCACTCATTATGTATCTATGCAACATTTCTCAAATAATTTTATGAGATCCCAGAACACCTGAAGTTTATTCATAAGTCCCATACCCCTGAGGTAAGAATCCCTGAATATCCCCATGCATTTTTGCTCAATTTCTGAAATGCCATCTTGATTGACTTTCTATGGCTGAGAGGTCAATGGAAGGAAGCTATTTCAGGATAAACAAGACTTTCCCAGTACACTTTAAATTATGCCATCTTGACAGCTACCTACATAGATGTGTGATTGAGCTTTCTGGTTTGGGAGAAGAAGATAATAGTATATAATCCACTTATTGACTCATAGCTCAACAGATGAGGTAGACTGCATATTGAACCACAACAGGAAGCCAGGATCTTACCAACATGTAATGTGCCAGTGGGTCTGCCCTTTATATTAGCAAATACAATGAAGCATTGGAGTTTGTGCTGGGATCATCTTGGTTGGATAATTCTCTCAAATCTGACATTCTGTCTCCCTAGGGATTATTTTCTTTGGGGACTCATAATGGATGCCAGATCCAAATTTATTGGTGAAAGCCAGATAATTTACATTCTTCTCTAACCCATTTTATACCAATTGAATAATTCAGGCCACCATTGGTTTATGCAAAGTTCTTAACAATCTGGCATGTTGTTGTCAGGAAGAAAGAAAGATTCCTCTCCCCAAACTTCAGAAGTCTTGTCATTGTAACAAGAAGTAGTAATCCATATTTAGTGTCCCCAGATATCATCAAGCTTTTATATCCAGCGGTCCTAGTTTCTAACATACTCATTTTAGAATGTAAGACTTTTTAATTTTCCTTTCCAGTAAGCAGTGCTAGCCAATAATATATTATTATTCAGTCCTGTTTTTTTACCCGAAGTAAACATTTTTAATAGGAATGGACATAATCATGCAACGAAGGTGTTCATAGTTATTTAAATAAAACAATAAAGACTTCATATCATGAATATCTCTAGCAGATGCCATCAGTCTTCCATGCATATTCCCTCAATCCCTTTGCTATTTTCATGCATGCTCATAACAGCCAGTACCTGTGTTTCTTGGTTGGCAAACTGCCATCAAGTTTTCCTGCCTATAAGGAGAAATATTTGCATCTTCCCAGGGGCAGCCCTTAATCAATGAAAGACTTGAGGACCAGTAATCAAGTCTCTAGCTGACTTGACCGTGGTGGGTTGACCTCAGGTTCTCTCCAGTGAAACTTTGTCTAGACCCTTGCTTTGCCTCTTTCCTTGATTATTCCCACCTTCCTACTCACCTACTGGATTCTCCGTAGAATACTTTCTAATAATTTCCATACACATCCTCATCTCATTATCTCCTTCTGGGAAACTCAACATAGACAGTGTCCTTTAAAATTATAAAAATGCATGTGCATTTTAGGAAAAGAAAAGAAATCTGTAAAGAAGTCAAAGAAAAAATACTCCAGCTCTATCACTCAGAGTTAATGACTATAAGCATATTGGTGTGTATCTTTTTTTTTTTCTATGTGTTTGTATTTTTCTTAATTTTCAAAACTAGGATCATATCAGAACAGTGTTTCTTCTTTTCTTTCCCCCAAGTTGAAGTAGTTTCTGTGACATTCTCTTATATAATGATTCTCAACTATAGCATGCCAAGGGATCTATTAGTGGCTGAGAAACAGAGGATGTTGAAATGAACATGTAACCTACAGCTCTGCTGCAAACTCATAGAGTTGGAGACCTTTTTTATGGGGGAAATATTATCAATCAAGTGAGTCACCAACAAAGAAATGTTAACTCACTGTATAGTATTTTACTCATTAGTGAATATACCATAATTTATTTACATTCCTGTTATTTTGTATTTAGTTTGTTTCTGTGACTGCTTTTAACATATATATAGATATAAGAGGGCAGGGCAACCCATCCCAGTATTCTTGCCTGGAGAATCCCCTGGACAGAGGAGCCTGGCAAGCTATAGTCCATGTGGTCGCAAAGAATCAGACACAACCTAGTATGCATAACTTCAACTCCTATGCCTGAATTCTTATTCCTGATTAACAGCAAGGCATTAGCTATTACTAAATATCTCAAGAGTAAAAACTTACAGTCCATTTTTTACTCTCTCTTTTCCTCCCATGGAGTGTCACACCCATGTATTCTATTAATGATGTACCTCTGAACTCATCCTCTGTTCTCTATTTTCCCTGCCAGTGTGCAAGTGAGTGTTTTGATTATCTCTCATCCAGATTACTGAAATGGCCATCTGCAATCAGCTTTTTCCTATCATAGTTATAATAATTAGGATACACTTGCTGCAAGTAAAAGAAAATTCAGCTCTAGGTATCGTAAGTTTCAAAGGATTCCAGAAATTGGCTGGACTTTTGCCCATAATTTGATTAAGTTTCAGGTTTCATTTTTTAATATAATTTAATTGTCTTTGCCCTTTTTCATGTGTTATTATTGTTCTAAAATGGCTTCCTTCAGGGTAGATAAATGGTTGTAGCAGATCTGAGCTTCACATTCATTTACTACATTACCCAGCATATTTCTCAGAGGAATCCCTGAAAATACTGAACCATTGAAAGTCCCTATGGAACCTCCCCTTTCTGAACCTACCTTTGATTATATACTCTTTCCTAAATCAGTCCCTGTGGCCACAGGAAAGTCATGTACTAAGTAGGTTTATCCTTGGGATAAGTTGAGCAATCACTCGGACAAGGGAGTTGATATAGCCCTCAATAGATAAGACAGATTAGGATTGCTGTCCCTGATAAATGGATCAATACTGACCAATCCGGTGACTTCCACATATTAATATCTGAAAGATGAAATCAGTGTTATGTAGATGGCCACAGGGTCCTCCATATTAGAATAGATCACAGAGACGCTTAGAGATGACATGGTATATTGTATGTAACGTGTGGTTTCTTGGTTGTAGTTCTTAGACATGGTCACCCTTGTCTGACACAAAGTAGGTCTTTAGTAAATATGCAATGAATTTATATGCTTTAATGAGCTGAAGTAAAATAGAGTGATTTAAAGGATTTTTTTTTAACTTTGATTTTCAAAGTTAATTTTTCATTTGGAGTCATTTTTTAACTTTTTAATAACATCTTTTTTTCATACAGTGATTGTTGTCATATTCAGTTATCCGTGATTTTACATACTTTTTGCATGCCATTACCAGAGGAAATTAATAATTGGCTATACATATGTCTATTTTATGTTATAATGTAGATTTGGTCCCAAGGACAAGATTCATGATTTGACTGGACAGATCAACAAGTATACTTAAAAGTTATATGAGTTTTTCAACTTCCATGATTAAATAGGAGCAAATCTTGTTGTATTGTGTTTGAAATAGCAATTTCAAAGATCTCAAAAGCAAGATCCTGTAGTGAAGAGGCCAGGCTCCACTGGGCAGAGAGCCCTCTTTCATTTTAATATGCCAAATGAATAGACAGTCTGCTGATGTTCTTAACAGTGCATCTTGTTCTTTGGGGATTGTGCAATGAATGTCTCCAGTTAAATTAGAACTATTGTTGTAGCTCTTTTTTTTTTTCCTTCTCTGAAAATGCGTTTTTTTCTGAAAATATACTTAACATTCAAAACTCTCTGGCTTCTAGGTACAATCATCATAATGAGGTTGGACCTCCACATGTTTATGTAAATCTTAAAAAACCATTTTTCTGTCTTTAAATTATGGTCACAAAAAAAGCAACTCGTACATTTTTATCAGATCAGAGTTATTTCATTGGGGTTGAAGAATTTTAATTGGGATCATGATCATATTGGGACTTTTGCCACTGCCTTTTGTGATATTTTAAAAGAATAGATATTACCTTTTTTAGATGTGGTTAAAGACAGTTATCATCAATTCCATAGAAAAACAATGTTTGATAACTATTACAATACTTGGAAAATTTTCCACTTGGATTCCTATATTGAATTTGGATATCAAGAGTAAAATGATAGGATTCATTTAATTCTATTGCCCATTTACTGAGTACTTCTTATATGTCAGGCTCCATGCTAGATACTAAGAACAGATCCATGAATGAGAGACATTTATTTCTGTGAATCACAGTCTAATGGGAGAGAGAGAGATGTACAGTACATTTCTAGTATGATACAGGGGTACCTATAATAGCAAAAGAATGGAAAAATATAGAAGTGAGGGTTATTCAGTCCATGGCTGAGGGGTAGAATGAAAGGATAATAAGAAACAATTTGCCTGAATGGGTGGTATTGAACCATGCCTGCTAATGTTTAATCCTCTTAGTCCCTTGCAATACCCCATCATGGTTGCCTAGAGAAGACAGCTAAGAGTGAGTTACGGTGACTTCCCTGGGATGGGTTTCATGAGCTTCTTTTTCACGATGTTCCTGTTAAGCAATGAGTTCTAGAATGCATACCCAGGAATGTCATTATACATGCATGTGAGCATACTTCTCCCCTTCTTAGAAAAGTAAGACTGTTGCTGACACAGGCTCAGACACAAGAAAAGTAACTAGCACAGCTGGTGTTCATATGATGGTCACCTCTTTTTAGCTGTGGCTACATTTCCAAGTTCAGTGTCACCTTAACCTTTCTGGTGAGTGCCAGTGGTACCATTTTATTTTCTATCCATTGGCGCAGTACAGGTTTGACCAAATTCTCAAGGTCACTGATTTGGACTCTGGCCTGTAAAGATAATCAGCATCTATTCTTGGATCGATTGTCCAATTTTTTAAATTGCTTTTACACTCGGTATTATTTTCCTGTCACTAACTTGATGCCTGCCTCTTGGTTTTTCAACTCTTGGGAAAACTTTTGCTAAAAAGTGACATTCCTGATTAGACCTTTTGTAATATTCACCAAAGATATAAAGTTTAAAAAACAACAAAAGAAACAATAATAAAAATAGTAAATCTAAAGAGAATAAAACTGTGGCACAAAAGCTGTCATCCTTTTGGTTTTTTTTTACATCTATTTCATGGGAATAGTTATATTTGTAAGATGAGTTGAAGAAAATTAAAGTAGATGAATAACAGTGAAGAACTCACCAAAACATGACTGTCTAGTATGGGCACTGAGGACCCAAGGTGGGTGAAAAGAAAACACCAACGGTCCTCACACATACAAAGGATAAAAATTACTATTATAATGATGTAAGGAGCTATAGAGGAATTTTTGACACAGGAAATGGTGGAAAGCTATTAGGAGGAAATCAAATATACAGTGGCAGGTTTTATTACCTGATTTTATCGTATCTAGCAGCTTTCCTTCAAAGGTCTTCTAACATCATCCTCAGAACTTTAACACTCTAGAGTTGTGAACCTTTAGAGCAGGAAGAGAACACTGAGATTATTTTACAAATATGGGAATTAGCATGACCTGTTGAAGATTACACAGCTAGTTAGTGGTGAATTTAAGACCAGAACTGAAGTTTCCTGATGAAGTGTCATAAGCTAGCTTTCCATTATGAAATGTTTCTAAAACCCAGGGTACCCAGAAAATGAAAACTCTTAGATGCAGGTTGATTTGAAGCCATAGAATAGTACATAAGAGTACACAGTACATAGATTCTGGAGCAGGAATGCCCAATTTTAACCCTTGATCTTTCACTTACTATCAAGTTATTTAATCTTTCTGTGCCTGAATGTGCAGAGGAAGACAAGATAATAGAAATTATCACATAGACTTTTTGGTTGAATAAAATTAATCTTTAGTATTGGGACCATATACATTGTAAGTGCCAGATGTGTGTGTGTGTGTGTGTGTGTGTGTGTGTGTGTGTGTGTGATCGCTCCATTGTTATCTTCATTATCTGTCACTTCTAAATTCCTAAGCCATATCTATAACCTCTTGGGTGCTCTTTACCTTTCTCAATAGATGTGGACGACTTATCAGTGAGATGACTGGAGATAACCTTGTCAGCATCATTATGGGCAAAATAAATGACCATAACAGTCACAGTTCAATCAGAGAGGCAGAACCAGTGGATTTGTTGTAGGAACTTAGCTTACACAGCTGTAGGGACTGGTTAAGCAGTCTGTAAGCCTCTGAGAGGCTGTTGTTTCTGCACCTGAGGCTGGAGCTTAAAGTTTACAGGGCAGGCAGTCAAAGAGGGAAGATCGGAAGTAAGCTAATGCCCTTATCTGTGAGCTAGAATGCCATAACAATGAACTGAACCTAGTATTCTTGTGTGTGACCTTGGTTGCAAGAGTATCCTGCAGGACCATTTGTCATAGACCTAAATAGGAGTCAAGAGTCGGAAGATGAGAAGAAGCATCCAGAGGAAGATAGAGCAGTTGCAGGCCAGCTGCTGCTTCATGACAAATTGAATCAGCAGATCAACAACATGTGTGGGGTACAAATTACTGCTGCTTCATTTCTACCCTCCAAAGCCCCCAAAAGTCTCACTTGTGACTCCGAAATGTGCACCAAAAAGAATTCTGGGAAATGTAGTTTAGCCTAGCCAGGTAGATATATCACAGAGCCAGCAGAGTGACCAATAGTAGGAAGAAGAAGTAGGCAGAAGAGAGGACAAAAAGGAGAGAAATCAAGAGGAAATGAGATATACATTGTGTTTGATTTGCCTCTATTTTGAAGGAAATGTGTGTTGAGGACTGTGGGACAAAGTTCTACAAATCTCTGCATGTATCTGCCCCAATCCCTCAAGAGCTAATGCTAAATAAAGCAGGGACCTGTGGTTTGTTCCTTAGTAGATCCCTCTTCCTAAATATGACTTACAACTATTCTCATAAAGCATAATAAATCTAATATATTTAATTTTCTTAAAATATACTCCCAAAATACCATCTAGATTTTGGAATATGAGCCAGATATTTTATTTGATCTTTTACTTTATTATCTCAGGTAACACAAATCAAACAAAACCAATCACATCCACATGGAGAGCCAGGCATTCTCAAATTTGATTTTAAATTTTGAAAATATTCTGTATCAAACATCCATAGGTTAGAAACAATAGAAGTGTTTTGTATGCTTTTCCTTCTTTGCTTTGTTTTGAATCTCTATAGTTCCTTAGTTTAACTTCCTGTTAAGGACTTTGAAAACCGTCTCTATCAGTTATCTGTTGCAGTATAACAAACTCTGCCAGACTTTCAGTGACTTCAAATGACAAACATTTTGTATGCTCATAATTCTGTGGACCAATGATTTGGCCTGGATGTTTCTCATGCTGTTCTGGTTAAGGGTCATGTGTGTGACTATAGTTGTCTGACAGCTCTCTAAGGTGGTCTCAGTCATACTACAGGTTGTTGGTGTTAGTGGTCAGCTGTCTAGTTTAGAGGGCTTCTGGTGAGATGAATCATATCTGCTCCAAGTGACTTTTCATCCTTCAGTGAGCTAGACCAGACTTCTTCCCATGGTGATGCAAGAAAGTGAGAACTGAAGCTATAAGGCCTAGCTAGTCCAAGACTTAGAACCCCCATGACTATTTCTTCTGCATTTTATGAGTCAAAGAAGGTCACAAGACCAGCCTAGGTTCAGTTCAGTTCAGTCACTCAGCCGTGTCTGACTCTGTGACCCCATGGACTGCAGCACACCAGGCTTCCCTGTCCATCATCAACTCCCGGAGCTTACTCAAACTCATGTCCATCGAGTTGGGGATGCCATCCAAACATCTCATCCTCTGGCGTCCCCTTCTCCTCCCACCTTCAATCTTTCTCAGAATCAGGGCCTTTTCCAGTGAGTAAGTTCTTTGCATCAAGTGGCCTAAGTATTGGAGTTTCAGCTTCAGCATCAGTCCTTCCAATGAATATTCAGGACTGATTTCCTTTAGGATGGACTGGTTGGATCTCCTTGCTGTCCAAAGGACTCTCAAGGGTCTTCTCCAGCACCACAGTTCAAAAGCATCAATCCTTCAGCACTCAGCTTTCTTTATAGTCCATTTCTCACATCCATGCATGACTACTGAAAAAACCATATCTTTGACTAGACAGACCATTGTTGGCAAAATAATGACTCTGCTTATTAATATTGCTGTCTAGGTGGGTCATAGCTTTTCTTTCAAGAAGCAAGCATCTTTTAATTTCATGGCTGCAGTCACAATCTGAAGTGATTTTGGAGCCCCCCAAAATAAAGTCTCTCACTGTTTCCATTGTTTCCCCATCTGTTTGCCATGAAATGATGGGGCTGGATGCCATGATCTTAGGTTTCTGAATGTTGAATTTTAAGCCAGCTTTTTACTCTCATCAAGAGGCTCTTTAGTTCCTCTTTGCTTTCTCCCAAGAGAGTGCTGTCATCTGCATATCTGAGGTTGATTTTTCTCCTGGCAAACTTGATTCCAGCTTGTGCTTCATCCAGCCTGGCATTTCACGTGATGTACTCTGCATATTAAGTTAAATAAGCAGGGTGACAATATACAGCCTTGACCTACTCCTTTCCCTATTTGGAACCAGTCTGTTGTTCCATGTCCAGTTCTAACTGTTGCTTCCTGACCTGCATACAGTTTTCTCAGGAGGCAGGTCAGGTGGTCTGTTATTCCCTAGATTCATGGGGTTGGAAGTAGACCTCATATCTTGATGGGCAGCATGACAAAATCATATCATAAAGGATATACATACAGAGATGGGAAAGTGTGACCATTTTTTGGTCAGTTATTTCACCTTCCATGCCAGATAAACATTGGTATGTTTTTAAGAGGATAACTTTCTCCAAGTTGTCTTCTCACTCACATTTTTAATAAATCAATAATCACTTTTATTTTTCAATGTTGATACAAAAACATTGTAAGATACTATATGATAAGAGTCTAATTGTTAGAGTATACCAGTTTCATCTCAGGCAATGAAATTCATATCAATGCTGATAACTTGGCTTCATCCCCTCAACCCCACCACTGTGCCTTTGGCCATTTAGGAAATCCCATGTAATTCACTTTAGCAGTTTTGTTCAAATATAGGAATAAGCCTTACAGGGGAAAGGAAATTCCTCTGGTAACCTGTTTGTCTTCCTGGACTTTAAAAGAAGATGAAACTTTAATGAGGTTTAGATGTTAACATGACTTTTGTTTCTCTCTTCGCTGACTTGAGTTTTTCAGCAAGTAATAAATGATTGTGGAGGTCCTTACAAGATAAGTATATGTGTCATAGCTGTTATTTATCAACTGGCTTATCTTAAATAATAAGAGATGGAGTTGTTCAAGGTTTAGCACATTCCCAAACCAAGTATTGGTTAGGGAAACCTTATCAATTGTTGAATAATATTAATTAGTATAAGTGCAAAGAAACATTTGCTCATTCAATAAACATTTTATTTTAACTTAGCACATATATAATGATTACCACTTGCCAGGTATTGTTCTAAGAGGTTCATGAATAGTTCATCTAATCTTTACAATAACCTGATGAGATAGTAGTATTTTAGCTGTTTTAAAGTTGGACCTACTAAGGCACAGAGAGCTTGAGTAACTTACTCAAGGTCAGTTGGTTAATAGATGATGTAGCTGAATTTAGATCTCCAGGAAGTCTGACCTCTTAACCAGTACCCTATGCTGCTTCCCACCATCTTAAAAAACTGCCTTATGATGGCTTTTGGAGACAAGTAAGGGAAGAATAAGGAATTCTACTTCTGCTTGAAGAGACAAATATATCCTATACTTGTGAAACTGGAAAATGATTATGAATCACCATGCAGGGCTTTGCCCTTTTGTCTCTTCCCCATGAAAAAGAGCAAAGGAAATATCGTAGATGAACTTGTCTTGGTGGAACCCCGTGGCTTACTTCTTAGTGATGAAACCCAGTTCTTTGTTTAAAGTATAGTAGTTACTCATGAAAAGACCATAACACCTGGTAGTCAGGAAATCACAACTTCATGACTTTTTATCCCCTCCCTGGCTGTTTCAATATCGGCACAGTCACTCTATCAAACTAACAAGGAAGTTTAGACTAGAATTAACTACCCCTCCGAAAGTACCAAACAGCTATCATGACTAAGACACAGCCAGTATCAGAGGGATTGTGAGATGCCAGTCATTCAATTCTAGTTCTCAAGGTGCCATCTTATCCCTAACTATTTTTGTGTTAACCATTCATTTTCCCTCATAGATTAAAAAAAAAAAAAATTTGTCTTGATCTATCACACATTCTAAAGAGATCAGCCCTGGGATTTCCTTGGAAGGAATGATGCTAAAGCTGAAGCTCCAGTACTTTGGCCACCTTATGTGAAGAGTTGACTCACTGGAAAAGACTTTGATGCTGGGAGGGATTGGGGGCAGAAGGAGAAGGGGACGACAGAGGATGAGATGGCTGGATGGCATCACTGACCCGATGGATGTGAGTCTGGGTGAACTCCGGGAGTTGGTGATGGACAGGGAAGCCTGGCGTGCTGCGATTCATGGGGTCGCAAAGAGTCAGACAGGACTGAGCGACTGAACTGAACTAAACTGAACTGATCACACATTTTAAATCTAAAATGAATGTATTTCACGTTCATTATAGGATTTTCTTTGTTGTTTTGTGTTTTAGTTAATTCTCCATCGCAGGTAAGACTGTGTTCTTAAACAGACTTTGCATGAGTTTCCTTGCCACTTAAGTTGCTCTGGTTAACACTCAAGTAATCGTTAGGCTTAGTCAAATTAAATCTCTAATANGTGCTGCGATTCATGGGGTCGCAAAGAGTCAGACAGGACTGAGCGACTGAACTGAACTAAACTGAACTGATCACACATTTTAAATCTAAAATGAATGTATTTCACGTTCATTATAGGATTTTCTTTGTTGTTTTGTGTTTTAGTTAATTCTCCATCGCAGGTAAGACTGTGTTCTTAAACAGACTTTGCATGAGTTTCCTTGCCACTTAAGTTGCTCTGGTTAACACTCAAGTAATCGTTAGGCTTAGTCAAATTAAATCTCTAATATATATGTAAAGCTTTGAGATTAATTGTCATTTAAGCCTTTAATAATCTAATCCATGCCAAGGGATTAACCTGGGTGTTAAGGGTTGTCTTCCATCAATTATGCCTATTTCTGTTTTACTTGTCTGTGTCAATAATCGGAAATTTCATGCAATTTTAAAGAAATTAAGAATAATATTTCAAGTTTTGGCATCCTGCATTTACAGTGTGACCACTGAATAAGCATGATTAACGTATACAACGCAGAAGGAGATACCTCTCAGTAACATTTTATATTTTCTTAATCTTTAGACTTGAGAGCCTTTAAAAATATTAATCTTTTAAAGTCATCCTCACTTCTAGCCAGTTGGTTGTAACAAAACTTCCACCTGCAATACAGTCTTTTTGAGATCCTATAACTATTTTATGGGTCCAGGGTATAGCACAAGAAAAACAGGTTGATTTTTTGATAGCCACTGAAGTTAGGGGAAAAAAATGTTTTCCTGGGTGGAGTAATGGCTTTTTTTCTGCTCACAGACTGTCTACTGCCTAGCCTGACATTTTCATGGCAGAAAAAGCCCCTGCCTACGAGTAGCAGCTGTGTGGGGGTCACCTGCCCAAGGAGTCTTTTCTGGACACCACATCCACTCACTTCTGCAGACTCCAAGGGACAGCGAGCATCGTTTATCCATGGGTTATGGGGCAGCTGCTCAGTTTCCCTCCCATGACTCTCTAATCCCTCTGCACTCAGATGAACTGGGCTCGTGGCCAGCTTTCAACCTCTTGAACCCAATGTAACTCTTTTAGGGGGTAAAAGGACTGATCCACTTTTACACATTTACAAAAGATGGGACTTTTTGATATTGGAAATTTCCCTTTTAATTTTTCATTTTTCAACAACCTTTTCTTGTTTTCTTATTACAACATTTTGGTTGCCGTAACTCTAGTAGCCTTAAAAAAAAAAAAAAAACAAATGAAATTTATTAAATAATTATTGGGCTTCCCAGGTGGTGCTAGTGGTAAAGAACCTTCCTGGCAATGCAGGAGACATTAGAGATGTGGGTTCAACCCCTAGGCCTGGAAGATCCCCTGGAGGAGGGCATGGCAACCCATTCCAGTATTCTTGACTAGAGAATCCCTTGGTCAGAGGAGCCTGGTGGGCTATAGTTGATAGAGTCGCAAAGGGTTAGACAGACAATAGCATTAAAACTGCTCTTTTATTTTCAGTGGATTCTTGGTTCCCACTTTATGGTGTATGTCCTTTCTTTCATTTTCGCTTTTAAAATATGTTCTTTCTCTATTAGTTTTTGCATATTTCATACAAAGAGCCTGTTAAGTGATGGTCAGTTTTTTCCGAGTCAGAAGAAAGGAAGGCATTTCTAGTTTGTGATCCTGTAGAATTGACGCATTTAGAAATGCTGTTCACTTTGATGAGATATAGAATAAAAATAAGGCAATGAAAATTTCGTATGTAATTAAATCAGTGATTTGCCCTGTTCATGACCCCTTCCGAGCAGGCTGCTTTGCAATCTGGAGCCTGGTTGAGTGAGCTGTAACACAATTGATCCCAACTATATGAGACACGGCACAGTTTCCTTCATTGATTTATTCCCAGTCTATTCTCTACCTTATCCCATTTAACTGATCAATTAATCTCTGCTATAACTCATGAGCAGTACTGGTTGAAAATAATGCATGTGATATTTCCTTAGCAGCAGCAGTAATGAAGTTCCATGTGTGTATAAGAAAGCAAGAGGCATTTATTCTCACATGAAGCCAGGAAGGAAACCTTCAAAATTAGAACCTGGTTAAAGAAATAGATTACTCTAATCACTCTGAATCCAGGGACTGTGGCTGGCTTTGTTCTTCCCTGGCCCAGGCCCTAGCAGGAAGGAGATGTTCAGAAGTGTTTGTAGACTAGATGAAGAAAATACATAGTATGTTGTTTTAGTGGCAAAATATAGCTTGACTGGATTAATAAGCATCTCTCCAGTCCCCACCCCTGATATTCTGAAATTGAGTTTATTCCATTGAAAGACAAAGCTGTGAAATGTACAGATCCACAGACCAGAAGTCAAAAGAATTGGGATGAGTAATGATAGAGAAGAAAGAGTGAGAACTTTTAAGAGTGTCAGACAGATGTGTCCTAATCCCAGCTTTCCTTCCGACCAACTGTATGGCTTTTGACTTCCCTCAGACTCTTCAGTTCAGTTCAGTCCAGTCACCCAGTTGTGTCCAGTCCGACTCTTTGTGACCCCAAGGAATGCAGCCTACCATGGTTCCCTGTCCATACCAACTCCCAGAGCCTGCTCAGACTCATGTCCATCGAGTTGGCGGTGCCATCCAGCTATCTCATCCTCTGTCGTCCCCTTCTCCTCCCAATGACTCAGTTCTTTGCATCAGATGGCCAAGGTATTGGATTTTTATACAGTGGCCGAAATATCAGATTCTTTATACTCCTTATTTTCCCCCATCTGGAAAGTCAGAACAAGAATGTCCTCTTCCTAGAGCTCTCACGAGGATTAAAAGATACAATACATATAATGTGAAGGCATAAAGGCGTGAAACAGCATGCATGTTTGGAAAACCATAAGTAGTTTTTTTTTTACTTGGAGCACAGGGTACCTGTGGGAGAGATGTGGGAGATGATACAAAAGAGAGGAAAGCAAGCAGGTCATCAGGAGCCTTGGGTGGCAAGCTAATGGGTTTGAACTTCATGCTAAAACCTTTGGGATGATGTTAAACTATTTTAATCAAGGGAGCGGAATTCTGAGGTCAAATTTGCATTTTACTACAGTAGCTCTGGCAGAGCAACGCTGGGTTAGAAATCACTGGCCCTTAAGCTTTTTAGCTTCTTCTTCAAATCATTCCTCACACCTGCTCCGGTCTCACAGATCTGTGTATACAGGATCAACCTTGGTTTTCTGGCCTCTGAGCTTTTGCATGTACAATTCTTTCTTCTTAGAACGTGCTTTCTGTCTTAACTGAATTATTGGTAAAAACTCTCAAATGGCAGAAAATCCAACTCAAACTCCTTGAGCCATTAGGCAATCGATCAATAATTCCTTTGTTCAAAAGTAACTACCTGAATGGGCTTTCCTGGTGGCTCACCAGTAAAGAATCCCCTCGCAGTGCAGGAGACTCAGGAGATGTGGGTTTGATCCCTGGGTCAGGAAGATCTTCAGGAAAAGGAAATGGCAACCCACCCCTCTATTCTTGCCTGGGGAATCCCATGGACAGGAGCATGGCTCTTCCTATAGTCCATAGGGTTGCAAAGAGTTGGATGCAACTGAGCAGCAACAGTAGCAACTACCTACATAGCTATCTATATTCACAGGCCCAGACAGTTGTCATAAGAATCAATGTTTCTTCCATTTATCTTTCCACATTGTTACCAACACTTGTTACTTTTTTATTTGTTTTTTAAAAAATAATGTTCATTCAAATGGATATAAGGTGATATCAAATTGTAGTTTGGTTTGCATTTCCCTAGTGATCAGTGACGTTGAATATCTCTTCATATACTTGTTAGATATTTGCATATAATCCTTGGAGAAATGTCTTTTCAAATCTTTTGCCTATTTTTAAATCTATTTGGTTTTATGTGTTGAGTTATAAGAGTTCTTTATCCTAGAAGTTAACGCCTCATCAGATATATGATTAGCAAACATTTTCCCACTGATTTATTTTTTAAGGCCTTTCTTAATTCCTGGCCCTGACTCTGGCCCTTCCTGCCATTTTTGTGAGGACCTGTAAACAAAAGGAGGCCCCTTTCTAGGTGCAGAGCCGCTTCAGTCATGTCCAACTCAGTGCAACCCTATGGACTGTAGCTTGCCAGGCTCCTCTGTCCGTGGGATTCTCCAGGCAAGAATACTGAAGTGGGTTGCCATTTCCCATTCCAGGGGATCTTCCCAACCCAGGGATCAAACCTATGTCTCTTACCAATTAAGTGTATTCCATCCGTAGTAAGAAAGGAGAATGATTGAAGATGGTTGTAACATATCAGAACCACAGGGGCACCTCTGAGATTCATGTTGGTATTCCTACCCGGGGAAAAAACGAACCTCAGAAAGGGCAGGCAACCTGGCCTGGCTAACAGAGCTAATAAGTGGTAAAACTGGGTTATGAACTGTTTGATGTTAAAACTGGCATCCATATAGAGCCTCATGTGATTAGAACCACATGAGACTCCATTCCATGATTTAGCATCAGGCGTTTAATTGTTTAAAAAGTTAGTAAGAAGCCCTGTCATGATAAGGGGAAGATGAGGGCCATGATGGACCTGGAAAGGCACTCAGTTGGCATGACTAGGTATATAATAGGCAGCAAACAAGACACTTGATTCTTGGATTTTAAATTGATTCATTCCAACAGCTTGCACTATAACCAACAATGACCCACTGGCCACAAGGACACTTTTCCAGTCCATTCACACCCAAGGGAGAAAGAGACAAGCCAGGCTTGGCCTCTCTTCATAACTTTTCTGGGGCTTTCTGCCCATAAGGGAGCTGCATGGGAGATGATTTAGACTCCTCATCTTCAGACTTTGAGGCAAATTTCAATATTTCACATAAACCCTGAATTTCCCTTGATACCAATGCATGATATTGTAAGAGATATGCAGTACATCTGCTAAAGATCACTTTTTTTTTCTTTCCTCCATTTATTTTGTTCCTTTGTCATCTTTGTTGTCTTTCTCTTTCCTTCTCTTTCCTGTCTTCTGCTCTTGATCTTGCCCTTTCTTCCTGTTCAGTCTGATTTCTTTAAGGGCAAGTATACCTACNTAAAGATCACTTTTTTTTTCTTTCCTCCATTTATTTTGTTCCTTTGTCATCTTTGTTGTCTTTCTCTTTCCTTCTCTTTCCTGTCTTCTGCTCTTGATCTTGCCCTTTCTTCCTGTTCAGTCTGATTTCTTTAAGGGCAAGTATACCTACTTTCTGGAGAAGGAAATGGCAGCCCACTCCAGTGTTCTTGCCTGGAGAATCCCAGGGATGGGGGAGCCTGGTGGGCTGCCGTCTATGGGGTCGCACAGAGTCGGACACGACTGAAGCGACTTAGCAGCAGCAGCAGCATACCTACTTTCGGAAGCCATATCATCATCTTCCTGTTGATTTTGCATCAAATGTTGTGTAGTTAATCCTATGATTGGTGTTTACATTAATTTCTTGGCTTGGTAGCTTTTAGCTAATTTGTGTGATATGTGTTCAGTGAATGATTCCCCACCGGCAGCTGTTTCCACCCACACCTCTCTCCAGGTGCCCAGGCTCTGGCAGGCTCTGTATGATGCTGTGCAGAGCACATATTCAAAATGAATAGCCTGAAACATTTTCTACCAAGGACTCTGCCCCTTGACATCTTTCCACTGTGTAATGTGTTATAATCCTGGAATTCCCAGTGGCATGGTAATTGATGAATTATAGCTGAAATAAACATGGTCTTGGAGCGCTCTGCCTGTAAGTGCTCTTGTCCCTCCTTTCTCCACTTCCCAGTCCAAAGTGCTATATCAACAGTCCAACGATGCATGGAAATTGTTTCTTCTCTTGTCACTGAAAATCTGCTTTGTCATGTGGTCATATTGGCTGAGTTGAAATAAAAGAAGCTTGACAATTTCCATTTACCTCCTTGACTTTAGGTGATAGACCCAGAAATGAGCAATAGGTTCTTTCATCTTTAAAGAAGACATTAATTCAGACCATTCATGACTTAACATGATGCCTACTCTCAAAATGATTGGAGAATATCTTTGTCTTGTTTGAAATCAGATGTTTGAAAAATGAATTTTTGAAAACATCTTTAAGTTTTTATCCTGATAGCTGGCATTTCACTATAGGAGACCTTCAGGCACCAAACTGTGATTAACTGTGCAATATTCAAGAAGCAATTTCTTTTCATGACTTTTTTCCTAAACTTGGGATCTTCAGAAAGCATTGTTATTTACATTATACTGACCTTTGAATCAACTTGTATTTTATCATCCTTTTCTTTCTTGTTTTAGAAATCTGTTTAAGTACAAAGCTTTGAAGAAGGACCAAAAATAAGTCAGTGTTAATGTTTTATAATAACATTGCTATTATCATTATTGATATTATAGTGTCATCACCATGATAATTATTCATGTTACATTTTAATTGGAAGGGAAATGATCCAATAAATGTGTTATACTATTAATATTTAACTAGTGACTATGAAAAAACCAGTATTATTACAAAATACACGTTGAATGTACCATGACAGACTTAAAACCTATTCAGAAAAAAAAAAAAATCCCCCTCTCCGCCCCCGGCAAGAGAGAAACCAATGAATTCTTCAGAAACAGGTCATTCTGAAATATCTAAAGGTAAATCTTTTATGGGAGTGCTTAAATATCTGGTATTTTCTGTGGAGAGAAATAAAATGAAATTGCTTTGAGTACTACTTTTCAGAAATAAACTAGCCTCTCCTTATGGCTGAAACACCAGGAGGAAAATAGTACAGGTTCTTTCTAAGTGTCTTACAACATCAGCATATAGTAGTATATTAAAGGAATCTGATTTATAGTGATGAGTTATTAAGGAGAAATTGAAAGTTTCCCATCCCAGGGGTTTTTACATGCAAAATTTAAAGAACCCATTATAGTCCATTAGTTTAAAAGGTAAACTTATTAAATCCTTCATGATAAAATAGCTATCTCTGATTTTATGGTAAAATTAAAAAGGCATGGATAGCATTTTAAGACTTGGTATAACACACTTCTTGGCTCCCCTTGCAGCCAATGGTAGCTAGTGTTTAATGTGATGATTTAAGGATGATTTAAATTGGTTGTCCTGCAGATGGGGAGGAAGATCCTCAAAGAAACTAGATTTATGAAATGATGTAAGTTGAATTGTGAAGTAACAGAGTGATTGGAGGGAAGTCTTATGGTTTCCAAAGCTGAAAAACATGTTAAAAAGAATGAGTCACAGGCTTATGTCTCAGATGCCTTTAGTAAAGAACCCAGGGACTGTCTATTTAAGCCCCACATCTGCAAGTGAACACAGGGGCTCCAGCAGGACTGTTTTTATTTGTCTGAAGCCAATCAAGTCAGAGTGTTTATTCATATTCTTCCCAATATTGACTTCATTTATGTCTGTTCTTCATGTTGATTAGCAAATTAAAATAATCATAGATTATGAATGTTCTAGCAGAAAACATGTCTTTACTTAAAGCTTCATCAAGTGTTTATAAGAAATTATAACAAATGAACAAACTATCCCCATATATTAAAGGACAAGCCAAAAGTAAAAGGGCCCCATTGCCTGAGACTCAGCACTCTCATTTCAATGCTTCTTTTTGTATAACAATGTGATGTACTAGCAACATGGGTTATTTATAAAGAGCAACATAATATATGTAATATATATCTTATATGTAAGCTATCAAAAGGTGTGTATTAAAATTAAGACAAAAGAGCTGTTTGCTAAAATATTAAAGACTACTAATAGTTGTTTTTTTTTTTTCCTCCTAGATTCCTAGATTTAAGAGTAGCTTACTGTTCGCATAAAGACCACTATAGATGGAGGGTAGATTATGCATCTTAAGCCTACAAGTCACTGATGATCTTTCTCGCTCAGCTTTCTTAGCTATAGAACAGGGATGATTGGGGAGTTTCTAGCTCACTGTGAGGATTAAATTATTGTGAGGATTAAATAAAACAAGTAAAGACCTTAGAACAGTACCTGGCATAGAGATATATGGAAATCACTCCATAAACATTAACTGCCATTATTATTGAGTCTCCTTCAGTCTTACTGTTACATCAAGCTTGCATCAGAGAATCAAGACCTAAAATAAAATATTTCCATATGATTACTCCAGAAAGGAGGCCATATACTACTATATCCAGTCTACAAACTGATGTATTCCAATCCCTTTAAAGAAGTAAAAGATGAAATAAGATCAAGATCATACTTTTGATAAAATTATAATTTAAGTCTAATGAACTTAAATTGGATGATTTAATATGACACTTCCAAATGTGATCCAGAAGTTGAATTTAAAAATTAAGTAACCAGGGCCACATATAAATTGTGCTTTTGGTCCTCAAATTAACTCTTTTTTACATTTTTACATAAACTTTAATTTTACAAGTAACAAAATGTCTATTAATAGGAAAATTGAAAATCATATAATTTAAGGATTCATTTTTACAATTACCCAGAAATAATCAATCCGAACAGCATCTGGATTTCCAGTCATACTTTTCTATGCACTCCCCCCCCCATATTAATGGGATCATACATTTATACTATTTTGTAACATTTTTATAATGTGACAGTGGGACTTTTTCATGTTATACTGTGTGTTTGATGATATCACTTTAACGGTTATGTTGTGATCCATTAATAACAATGGCAGTGGGTCCACCAGCTCCATGTATAAATATTGTAGTTAAGGTCTAGTTATTTATCCAGGTAGTGTCCTCTTTCACTGTCTAAAGTGATCAACTTTGATTGTAAAGCCTATGGCCACTCTATACGTAGGGAACTTCTTAATCCCAGGTAAGATGTAGCAGGTTTCCCTGATTGCCCCATTTTTTTTTCAGCCACAGAATGGCTCCTCTCTGGTATCTGTTTAAAACAGGGGAGTAGGCTCTTCAACTGTCTGCATCACTGTTTCTGTCATCACCTTGTCAATCAACTTCTCTGAGCTTTGCCTTTGCTTCGTGAGGTCTAGGGATGCTCTTGGGATAACAGGGAGAATGAATGTAGTGGGACTGTGGAATACACAGAAAATATCCACATTCATTCTTTGAGTCATAACCCTGCCTACTGTAGGGATATGTGATAATCCCCTTTTGTTGGACATTTTACTTGTCTCCAGATTTACTGGAGTATAAATAGAACCACAAATCTCCATAGCTCATCTGCCTGTGGGTGCACATGAGGTCACACTAAAAACCCAGATGTTGCTGGCTCTCTTCCATCTTTTCCCACCTCCTGCTGAAAGAGAAGCGAAGCTCATTCTTCCTTGCAAGAAACTGCTTCTCAGNTGGGGGCAGGAGGAGAAGGGGACGACAGAGGATGAGATGGCTGGATGGCATCACTGACTCTATGGACATGAGTTTGAGTAGACTCTGGGAGTTGGTGATGGACAGGGAGGCCTGGCGTGCTGCAATTCATGGGGTCGCAAAGAGTCAGACACGACTGAGCAACTAAACTGAACTGAGGAAGCATTACTATGAACAAGGCTAAAGGAGGTGATGGAATTCCAGCTAAGCTATTTAAAACTCTAAAAGATGATGCTGTTAAAGTGCTGCACTTAGTATGTCATCAGGTTTGGAAAACCCAACAGTGGCCCAGGACTGGAAAAGGTCAGTTTTCATTCCCATCCCAAAGAAGACAATGCCAAAGAATGTTCAAAAAGTGAAAGTGTTAGTCGCTCAGTTGTCTCCAGCTCTTTGCAACACCATGGACAGTAGCCCTCCAGGCTACTTTGTCCATAGAATTCTCCAGGCAAGAATACTGGAGTGGGTTGCCATTCCCTTCTCCAGGGTATCTTCCTGACCTAGGGATCAAATCCAATTCCCCTGCCTTGCAAGCAGAGTCTTTACTAACTGAGCCACCAGGGAGGCCCCAGCTACCATACAGTTGTGCTCATTTCACCAGCTAGCAAAGCAGTGCTCAAAATCCTTCAAGCTAGACTTCAGCAGTATGTGAACCAAGAACTTCAGATGTACAAGCTGGATTTAGAAAAGTCAGAGGAACCAGAGATCAAATTGCCAACATCTGTTGGATCATAGTAAAAGCAAGGGAATTCCAGAAAAACATCTACTTCTGTTTCATTGACCAGATTAAATCTGTTGACTGTGTGGATCACAACAAACTGGAAAGTTCTTAAAGATATGGGAATACCAAACCACCTTACCTGTCTTCTAAGAGACCTGTATGCAGGTCAAGAATTAACAGAACCACACATGGAACGACAGACTGGTTCCAAATTGGAAATTGTCAAGGCTGTATATTGTTAGCCTTATTTATAAAAAAACATCATCAGTCTTCCTTAGAATTAGCATCAATTGATTAGCATCAATATAGACGAGATACAGACAAAGTTACTTCTATTCATTAGTGAAATCAGCTCTAGGACTCAGTTATCCTGACCACCTGTGAGGGCATTTTTATAGCTCACCTGGAAACCAATGATGGAGAAGGCAGTGGCACCCCACTCCAGTACTCTTGCCTAGAAAATCCCATGGACGGAGGAGTCTGGTGGGCTGCAGTCCATGGGGTCGCTAAGAGTCAGACATGACTGAGCGACTTAACTTTCATTTTTCACTTTCATGCATTGGAGAAGGAAATGGCAACCCACTCCAGTGTTCTTGCCTGGAGAATCCCAGGGACGGGGGACCCTGGTGGGCTGCCTCTATGGGGTTGCACAGAGTTGGACACGACTGAAGCGACTTAGCAGCAGCAGCAAAAACCAATGAGGGAAATATACTTAGTTGAATTTTCAATGATCATTTCTAGCATAAAATGTAAGGACACTGCATGAGAAGAGCTGCTGATATGGATAATAACACTAGCATGACTTCATTTTAGTTTTATAAGTTATAGTCGTCATTGTCATCATGACCATTACAGAGCTCGACCTCTGAAATCTACTTTAGGTAAGATGTGGTGGTTGGTGCTTTGGGTTTACTTTTTAAAGGTAATGTTCCATGAGAATATTTGTGAGAGTGAGCCACAGGGAAAGCAGAACAATGTCAGGACTTAGAATCCATCTCCTTTTTCAGGTAGAAGTTTACAATTCCCCAAATTTCCTATCTCATTTTTCTTATATTTTGTACTTCACTGTTTTTTCTAAACTATAATAAAAGACTATGTAATGAGTTATATTAAAATAAAATTATTACTGTTTTGAAGCCTGGGGGAAGGTTTTGTATTAATTAAAAGAACTATTTCTCTGATTTTTTTTTTCCCATACATGAGAATTAGGCTTTTTAAATGTTATTAAAAAGTTTCTTTTTGCAAATAAGATTCAGCCTCATATATTTTAAGAAACATAATGGACAGCTAGTATTCACACAGATGTACTATTTGAAAGGAATTTGGCTTACTGCTGTTATTCAGTGCCGCATTTTTATGTGTAGAAATTGATGTATGTCTAGAAAAAGGCAATTAAGACTCTTATGCTTATTTTTCAAGGTGTATTAAACTGGTTCAAATTTTAACTATATGTTTACTTTAAGAATCTTAAAAGGACCCCATGGGAAATATTACCAACTGGGCCCATTGGGCTAAACTAAGAAGGAGATTCATTTCCATAAATGAATCTGAATTCCATTATTTTTCAGATTTACTTACAGATTGAAGAAGAAGATAAGTATGCTAATAGAGGATAAAGAATTGAAAAATTATGACAAGAATCTTCTCTATGCAGTCCATACCAACTCTGTTGTTTATTTGTTTTAGTTATTTCCAAACATGGATATATTACAATGCAAAGGTTATTTATTCAAACATTTGTTCAACAAATGTTTTTTATAACTCATGATGTACAAGGCACCGTCTAAGGCATTTTTGGTAGGATGCAAAGCCACAGGACTCAGTCAAGAGCCTCAGTAAGCCTTTACCCCAAAAGCAGTCATTCACATCTGTAATACTTAACCAGCTTTGTGGAAAAGCACTATAGTGATAATGCAAATCTGAAGGACAGCTAACATTTATTGAGAGATAACTATGTAGCAGACATATTCTATGTATTTTTCATCTCTTTCACTCTTCACAAAATGTATTAGCTTCTCTTATGGCTCTGCTTTACACCAAGACAGAGAGAGGTTAAATGACTCCCCAGGATCACACAGCTAATAAATAATGTCAGGACCAGACCATCTACACTGTCAGCCGCTATGTGGCCTAGTTATGGTCAGATTTGTGTTTATGTGTTTATATAATTTTATTTGTTAAGACCTCTATTTTTTCTTCTAATTTGTAAGCTAGGTCTGCATAATTACCTCATGACATTTCTGTGCAGACTGTAGACGCTTGATACATGTTCATCCTCATCAGTGATTCAGCTATATCATCTCCAGGGTATAGCCCAACTCCAAGTGTTAAGTCTAGAGAAGGAACCACAGGACTTTACTTAAGGCCAGTGGGGTCAATTATCAGGTAGCTAAAAGTGAGTATTTTGTAATATTCCTTAGGGAGAAGAGTCAAGTTTGAAAGTTAACAAGAATTTTGTGAAGTTGCATGCACACCTTGGCTGCATACAGTTAGTTGTGCAGCACATATCAGGAAGATTAAGAGATAAGATTAAAGCCAGAGTATGCAGGTGGAAGATAATTAATCTCCTCTACATTGAAGGGAACCATCAATAGAAGTAGTGAAATGGGATCTCAGTTATCTGAACTCCCCTGTAAATTTCAGATTGTTGAAAGCAGTGCATCTGATAAATTCTTGGCTTGTCCTGGAAATAGTTTCCCCTCTCTGAAAGCAGAGGGAACAGTGAGAGGGTCAGCTACTCTGCACTTAATTCTGAGCATCTGGAAGGATCTGATTTCTAGTTTGGAGGTAAAGGAAAATTCAGCATCAAAGGAAAATTAGAAACAGGGCAGTGGTTAGATATTTTCACTTTGCCTGGTCTTTAAGAGATAAGATGTATCAACATATGTACTGAAAAAGTAGTGATGAAATCACGGACACCTTCTGAAGAGCAACACAGTTCACAAAGGATTGAAGGTTCTAAAAGAGAAATATTGGGACTTCCCTGAGAGGTTAGGAGTCTGTACTTCCACTGCAGAAGACATGGGTTTGATCCCAGGGGGGAACTAAGATTCTCTGTGCCACATGTTGCACCAACAAAAAGAAAAGAGAAAAAGGAATGTTGGTCTGAAAAACTGAGTACTCGATCTCAAGCCTTTTTTAAATTTAATTTTTGTTTTATACTATAGTTGATTTACAATGTTGTGTTAGTTTAAGGTATACAGCAAAGTGATTCAGTTATATGTATATATGTATCCATTCTTTTTAAGATTCATTTCCCATATAGGTCATTATAGAATATTGAATAGAATTCATTGTGCTATACAGTAGGATTATCTATTTTATATATAGTAGTGTGTATCTGTTAATCCCAAACTCCAAATTTATCCCTTCCCCCCACACCTTTCTCCTTTGATAACCATAACTTTGTTTTCTAAGTCTGTGAGTCTGATTTGTAAATAAGTTCACTTATATAATTTTTTCAAGAAGAATTTTTTATTTGAACACATTGTGTTACTCTCCAACTTGTGCTTAACTGCAAGGTAGTGATGTAGTAGGCCAGGAATCAGAGGCTAAAAAAATTCACTCTAGTCCCCATGTTGCTTGAAAGTCACAGATTTGATTCTCTCTGAAAGCATATCCAGGAGGTAAAACATGTTTAAAGGGTTTTTTTTACTAAGAATTTTAGTGTACCTGAACTTTGGACTCTGTCATGATTGGAAAACACTTGTTACATCTTGAGTTCAGACACGGTGACCTTTTATAAAGGGCATCATGTCACAGAGAGAGAGCTTGGCCGACGGCAGGCAGAGCATCCCCTGTAGAGTCCTGCAGGAGGTCCCCAGGCTGGCCTGTTTCTGTCACTACCATTTGGTCACCTCAGACCAGCACCTGACCTTAGACAGGATTTATCCATCTAGGCCTCTGCTGAGGTGACTGTGTGCACTCTCTCCTAACCTGGCTGTTTCTCCAGTTACCTTGTGTGGCTCAGGTTGGTAGTTTCTGCAGCAGCCCAGCTCACCAGCTCAGCCAGGTCATGCCCCCAGCCATCGGCAAGAAGCAGAAACTGGCTGAATCTCTCAGGACAGGTTGGAGAGGCTGGAAGGGGTGCTACTCAGCAGCCCAGGGTTGACAGGAGTCAGCAGGGAGCAGAACAGACATGTGTAATAGGGACTAGTAAATCTTTCTACTTTTTGTGCCATGGAGACACTTCTCCATTATCACTTAGAAATGGGAGGCAGAGACTTTCTCATCTTGTGGAGTCCACTTAGCAGAGGAAAAGGCAGTATACTCATCACATTGGCGGTGCTTAGAAGACGGTGGCAGCCTTCACGTGTGTGTGCGGGTGCACACAAACTCGCTTAACAAGCTTCTTCCACCTCAGTAGGGCAAATGGTAAGGTCACAGTGAGATATTTAAGTATAATATTATCCTCCAGGGAGTTCGATGGTAAAATCAAATATTTTCAAAACATTTTACTTTTTTGTTTATGGCGGTGCTGGGTCTTGGTTGCTGCCTGGACTTTTCTGTAGTTGCAGCAAGCAGGGGCTACTCTTTGTTGAGATGCGTGGGGTTCTCATTGTGGTGGCTTCTCTTCTGTGGAGTCTTCCCCTTGCCCTTCTCATTCCTTAGAGCCTAGGCAGGCTCTAGGGCACAAGGGCCTGAGTAGTTGCACTGTGGGGCTCATTAGTTGTGGTTCCCGGGAGTCTGGAGCACAGGCCCAATAGTTGTGGCCCACAGGCTTAGTTACTCCACAGCATGTGGAACCTTCCCAGACCAGGGACTGAACCTGCATCTTCTACACTGGCAGGTGGATTCTTTACCACTGAGACACCAGGGAAGCCTGGTTTTAGAATCAGGTTTTTAAAGGATGTGAATATTCACTAAAAGGAAGGACTGTTAAAATATATGAGAGCACAAATTTGAAAGAATAGTGTCATTGAATACAAATGTCAATAAATAGACCAAAATTTACCAAAAAGAGTGTCACTCAAATTTTCATTTTTAAAATGAATTGCAGTGGAGCATAACGGTTAATATTAAGGTATAATAATATTGCTGGTATTGGGAACACCTGATTTGAATATTGAATATTGACTCCATGTCTTGCTAGCTCTGCATAGGACAGGTTCCTTAACGGCTCTGATTATAAGTTTTCTCATCTGTAAAATGAGGATAATCAGTACTGCCATCATAGGTTTACTGTGACTAATAAATGAGATAACTTCAAATAAAAAAGTTAAGGCCTAGCACATAGAGTGAGAGCTTTATAAAAGCTTACTATTATTATTGTCTAAGATGAAAAATATATTATGATTTCTCAACCACTTGGACTTTTTGATAACACCTTGAAAACAGCAGCATTTATAACAGCAGGACCAGAAAATGGCAAAACTTATTACCTCCTGTTTTCTGTCTGTAGTTTCTATAAAGTGTTCCTCACTTAATGAAGGATGGGATGATTATCCCAGGAGGTGAATTATGCCCAAGACTGGGGACTCAGTGAAATATAAGCAGTTAGCTACTCTAGATGGATGACTTATCTTCCCCAGCCCAAATAAATTACATTCCATGTATTGGGTATTATCCTACAACCACTGTTGATAATCTCCATGGAAAGGCATATAGGATATGAGCTAAAAGATCAGAAATGGAAAAATACTGTCCTCATTTTTACAGAAGAAAAAAATCCTGAAAACTATAGTATATAAAGCTTGAAATTGGTGCTTGGAAGATTTCTAGAAAAGAGAAAATGAAAAAGACAAGATCACTTAGATACAGCATAGTCTCACTAAAAATAAGATACTTTCTTTTTTAGAAGATTTTTTTTTTTAATAGCCATTAGTCAAGAGACTGCCATAACTTGGTTGATTCAGGATTTCAACAAAGCATCTATTTTCTTGACTCATGAAAATGTTCAGAGAGGATGAGGAAAGGTATGTTGGTTGATTGTTCAGTTGGATAGATGCATATAGTAATCAACTGCTCCATTGTGCACAAATATGGCCAAATAATGACTAATTAACCTGGAGTAACCTTTCTAGAATTATAAACAGAACTCTACCTTGATAACAACATTGCTCATCATATGTTACCAATGACAAAAATATTATAAGTCGTGTTTTTAATGTGAAGATGTATACTATCTAGGACAAGGGGTAATAATTGATTTTATCAGAGTCCTAAATATTTTATGACACCTTATTATCTTGGAATAGTGGGCTGTAAAAATAAGATAAAACTGAACAAGAATAAAATTTCCTGCATATTGGACTTAAAATCAGTTTATTAAATCAGGAGGTTTAAAAGCAATTAGTATTAAAAGAGTGTACTAAAAGCTAAGACAATCAGAAGGTATTCAATAAAAGGAGAATTTTCTTTTCTAAGACTGTGATTAGCCCTGCCACACTCTACTCCATCTTAAAGGATTTGGTTCTGAAGAGTCCCCATTTCAAGAGAGAGATTGACAAGCCAAAGTGCCCATTAAAAAAAAAAAAAAAAAGACAACAGGACAGTCCTCAAAACCTTCTGATGTAGAAACATGTATCTATAACTGAATCATTTACTATAGACCTGAAAGTAACATAACATTATAAGCCAACTATACTCCAATAAAATTTTTTTAAATAAAAAGCAAAATGAAATTTAAAAAAATTTTAATCTTGTAAGAAAAATATAGATAAATTCAGGCCATAGCTACTTAATTTGAGAAGTGAAGATCAAGAAGAAATAATTCAGATCTGTAAATAAAGAGCTTTCTCTGGAGCCTGGTGGGCTGCCGTCTATGGGGTCACACAGAGTCAGACACGACTGAAGTGACTTAGCAGCAGAAACAAGGTGAAGGTTTATCATACTTCTAGGCTAAGCTGAAGAGACTTCTTTAAATTACTGGTAAGAAAACCTGAAGGCTTTTTTGCCTCGATAATCTGAACCTGTGAAACACCCAAGTTAGAGACAGATACATAATAAAAATAGTGTACCTTCTAAGTAAAGCATCATAACTGGGAAAAGTCTATATTCAATCTCAGAAATGCTTAACTTTGTTGAGTGATAACTGGTTAGAGTTGAGGACAGCGGGGGAAAGGTTTCCTACTTCCTAGTTATTTGTATTTCTTTATGTATTATTCTAAATATTCTGTTACTATTCCTGCTGCTGCTGCTAAGTCGCTTCAGTCGTGTCCGACTCTGTGCGACCCCATAGACGGCAGCCCACCAGGCTCCCCCGTCTCTGGGATTCTTCAGGCAAGAACACTGGAGTAGGTTGCCATTTCCTTCTCCAATGAATGAAAGTGAAAAGTGAAAGTGAAGTCACTCAATCATGTCTGACCCTCAGCAATCCCATGGACTGCAGCCCGCCAGGCTCCTCTGTCCATGGGATTTTCCAGGCAAGAGTACTGGAGTGGAGTGCCATTGCCTTCTCCAGTCACTATTCCTAAATAAACATTAATGTTTATGCTAGTTTAATTTTATAGTGTGTCCTGTGCCATATACTTTTCTTCCAAGGAGTAAGCATCTTTTTGTTTCATGGCTGCAATCACCATCTGCAGTGATTTTGGAGCCCCAAAATATAAAGTCTGACACTGTTTCCACTGTTTCCCCATCTATTTCCCATGAAGTGATGGGACTGGATGCCATGATCTTTGTTTTCTGAATGTTGAGCTTTAAGCCAACTTTTTCACTCTCCACTTTCACTTTCATCAAGAGGCTTTCTAGTTCATCTTCACTTTCTGCCATAAGGGTGGTGTCATCTGCATATCTGAGGTTATTGATATTTCTCCCGGCAATCTTGATTCCAGCTTGTGTTTCTTCTAGCCCAGGGTTTCTCATGATGTACTCTGCATAGAAGTTAAATAAACNGGATTGGGGGCAGGAGGAGAAGGGGACAACAGAGGATGAGATGGCAGGATGGCATCACTGACTCGATGGATGTAAGTTTGAGTGAACTCCGGGAGTTGGTGATGGACAGGAGGCCTGGTGTGCTGCGATTCATGGGATTGCAAAGAGTCGGACACAACTGAGTGACTAAACTGAACTGTATAATCATGACTTACAGAACTTGTCACATGTTTTCAAAATTGAAATTAGAATAGTGAATTTACTCCAGAAATCCCCTAAAAAATATCTTTCATTCTTACTCATGACTGATTCATAAAATCAATAATATGCAAGTCTAGTATTTTGAGAGATTTTCTTTTAAATGAGTTTCCAGGGCTTCAGTGATTCAAAAATTCCATTAAAGTGTATTTTAAAAATTAAATTGAACCCACCAAATAACAAAACTCTGAATACTTATTTGAAAATAAAATAAAAGAGAAGGTTAAAGAAGTTGATGTATATTTTATTGTATTTAAAATATTTATATGGGATGAAAATTGAGTGAGTTGGAATCTTTTATTCAGAGGCTGCTCAGTAAATAAAATACAAATATGTAAGATTCATTTTTACATGGTGAGATATAATTTATTCTGTTTATTGGCCATTCAGTGCTGATGAGAGGCTTAGAGTAGTTAAATAATTAACATGATAACTTATAAATCATGTAATTCCCCTCTTTTATTTCCCTTTTGGAAATCTCATAAGCTTACCTCCAAATAATGATTTTCGTTAGTCTTGATCTATTTTTCCTAGCAAAACAAACCCTGTTCTTTTCTTCTGTTTATTTGTGTATTGGTTTTTAGCAACCATTTTATTGAGATATAATTCATGTATCATAGANTCAGACATGACTGAGCGACTTAACAGCAGCAGCAGCTGATCTTAAGTGCATAGCTTAGTCAGTTTCCACTTCTGTAAAGTGTGTGTGTGTGTGTGTGTGTGTGCACACACATGCATGCGCACACGTGTGTGTTTTGGGGAGTCATAATAATACCAACAAATAAGGTTGCTTTGAAGATTACATGAACTGATGTGTACAAAGTATATGGTATATAGTACATTATATAGTACATTTAATTGTTGATGTTATTAATATACTGTGTGTTAGTCACTGTTGATTCAATTACCTCTGCCAGTGGAAAACCTATTCATTTAGATTTTGCAGTTCTACTCTGGGTAATTGTTTACCAAAATGTGAGCTATAATGCTGAGAAGTGGCTAAGTTCTTTATTTCTACTCTTGAAAGTTTGAAATAGTCTTTTGGAATCCCAATAACAAATATTTTTATTACAGTACAAAAGTACCGTACACTCTAGAACACCGTGTGAGTTCAGTAAACTATTTTCCAAATACTAAATCATTCAAGCAACACCTGTCAGGAACAAAAATTCTTTTGTACTCCAAATCCCTTATCTATCGTGCACTTTTGAATATAGAGGAGGGTTGCTATTTTACTGCCTCCTAAGCTCCTAAGGTCACCTGTCCTCAACTTCGATTCCTTTCTTCTCCACCGTCAGATCCGTGTTCCTCTGCTTCCCCGCTCTGCCTGGACAGTAAGAAATACATGGACTCCATTTGAATGTCTGCTGACAGTCCTCCAGTGCCACTGTTCTCCTTACCCTTTCTGTCCCACCTCTGAGCCAGTTGATGAGAAAGCCCCAATGTGCCCTTTTTTGGTGTGATTAGAAAACTCGAACCATGAGAACTGTGGCTTTCCCACTGCATTTTCAGACCTACTTGGAAGATTTCTTTCATCTTCCCAGAAAGCCTCCTTGTTGAGTAAATAGACCTGTTCCTACCTTTCAGTGTTTATGTGGTATCATCGCCTTCAACATCCATACCAAATTTTGGCTGGAGGTGATGGGTCCATATAGCTTCTGCAGGGTGATGACCACTCCAAGAACCCTTCCCTCTTTTCCCTGAAATCCCTCATCTGGAAAATGACCACCTGCTTCTACAATTTGTTGGCACTTTTATTAATAGATGGATTGTCCCTCATCTGTTGGAATTCAGTCTCTTTAGTCGCATTCAAGTATTAGATAGTTTTCTTGTTCTATTATTCTATAAATTAGAATGGGGAAAAAGATATCCAAATCTGACAAAAGAAGTACTCCAACATAGATAAAATTATAGATCAAAGTTTTTCAGTCAATTTCCAACCAATTCCTGTTTAAACTCTTAGAAAATTAAAAGTATAATTCCTTAATAGGATAAAGACTATTCTGGTAGCCAGTATCACTATCAGTAAGAAAATGTGCTGTAGATATTAGGCTATGGTCAGGAACCATAGTGCCAGCAATTGGCATCCTTAGTTAACATCATTTTGGAAGTTCTGCCTCATTCTTTAATATAGGTTTCCCATGCTGTCTGAAAATAGAGTGTTCTATGAAATCCTTTGTAAGATGAAATGGTATAAAGTGAAGATATGATATAAACATGAAGATCTTAGGATGTGAAGAACAGTGAAAATCTTAGAACGTATCTTGCTAACAGATGCACAAGATAAATTCAGATAAAGCACAGATGCTCACACAGTTTGAACTTGTGGTGGCTTGATGTTCAGATGCTGAGTGTAGCGTCTGGGGAAGAAACTTGGTAGGGCCAGCACCCCCTGCTGAGGGGCATGGCGCCTGTCTAATGGCTTGCTTTCTGCAAAATGAATGTTAAACACTATTTTCATTTTTCACCTTTTTTTTTTTCATAAAAGCAAAAGTCCTCTTTGAATTTCTTTCCATTAATGCAAGCAGGTACAAATGTATGTGTTTCATAAAACCAAAGTGGCATAAAGTGAGATTTCAGAATCCAGGACACCTGTATGTGAGTCAGAAATAAAACTGATTATTGAAAAGAAGTAAAAATTATTCTTGGCAAGTGACATTATCTATACTAGAAATTAGAAGATCAGCTGGAAAAACCTAGAATTAATAAAAGAGTGCAATAAGTTAGCTATAAGTATTACAAAAGTCAGTACTTCTATGTTAATGAGGGATATGGTTCAAAAAATAATTAGAGGAAGTTGGTGTATATTTGTAATGTAGGTCATAAAGTACTATTTGAAGGAAAGGGCAGAACCCATCTAAAGAGAAATATTGAACTTAGTAAGATAAATAAAGAATTTAATAAAGAGACAGACCATGTTCCTGGATAGAAAGACTAAATATTACAAAGCTGATATTTCTGCCCCAAAGAATTTAAGGTCAAATTAAATTCTAAAAGAAATAAAAATAAATTGGATTGTAGGAGGGGAATAGGGAGTACTTAATAAAAGTTTAAAATGGTTCTATAGATCATGTAGAGAAAAAATGAGAAATTTTTGAAAATAAAAGGAATAACAAATGATGGCTCACTCTAATATTAAAATGATATGAACTTATGTCATTTAAAGCAGTATGGGTATTACTCTAGATCAGGTAGACAGATAAAATAGTACGAGTTATCTGGCTAGTAGACTTTATCATTTTAAATGTTTAATACTTATAAAAGGGATATCACATGTCAACCAGAAAACAAAGACTGATCCCGTAAATGTTCTAAAGTCATTTTATTACTATTTGGAAAGAAAATAAGATGCTTACCTGACAATGAAGCATAATATAAATCTCATATGGATCACAGAGGTAAATGCACCAAAAAAACACATTGAAATATTATTAAACTTGAGGAAAACAAAAGTGACTATTTAATTGCTCTCTAGTGGGAAAAGGACTTTCTAATTTAAAATCAATGAAGGAAATCACAAAGGAAATAGAAGATTTATTGGACTTCATAAACATTTAAAATTTATGAAGATTAAAATATAGCAAATAAAAAGACAGGAAAAGAAAAAATATTTCAGAACTAAAACAATTTATGCTATCTTTAATATATGAGAATTTAATATAAATTCATAATGAAAACATTGTAACAAGATTCTGGGCAAAGTATATGAGCAGACAATTCACAGAATAAAAAATACCTTTAGCTAGAAACACAGGGGGAAAAATTAGCCTTATGTGTAATGAGTGACATAATACATGAAATAACAAAAGGAGGTTTTGCCCGAAAAATTGGCAAAGTGTTTAGAAGGTGCTAATCAGTATTAGAGAAAGACCAGTGACACTCACATGTGCTCCTGGGGCAGTGAACGTCGATAAAGGCTTTCCCAAAGGCTAACGGGTGATGACGGATCAGGAATCTCTGACAACGTTCTAGGCTTTCACCCAGTAATTCTACTGCCAGGGCTCCATCCCGAAGCAACAATTCATGATTTAAAATGAAGCTTGCATTCAAATGCAGATTTGAAGCATTATTTTCAACAGCAAATGTGGGAAATGGTTAAACTGTATAGCCCCATAGGAAATTCTTGTGTATTCATTAAATATGTTGCTCAATAATTTTTAATGGAGTGAGAAAAGATTCATTCTAAGTGAAATCAAATTTGTCACCTAGTAAATGAACTGTAATATACAATATGTATTTTATATTTCTAGAAAGTGACAACATAGCATCAATGATGGCTATCTGTGGGCTATATAATTTTGAGCAAGTTTTGTTTTCTTCACATGTTGGTGCATTTTTCATGTTTTTTCCAACACACTCTCGTTAATTTTGAACAAGGAAAAGTAAATCTCCATTCTTCCTGAGTAATATCCCTTACCTTATTTGTTTCATATTCTCAAAACTCTCCAAGGAACAGGCATTGTTTGCTCATATGAACATAGATACTCTCCCTGTATCTGCTTCTCTTGTGATATGACAATGATCAATGTCTAACATATGTTACCTCACAAGGATATTATAAGAATAAACTGAGATAAATATGAAAACATGATGTAGAAGAAGAAAATTTAATGAGTTGAGGTCTATCAACATATATTTCTCAAGTCAACACATTTCATAATTTTCAGTGACTATTAGGCAGATTTAATATTAGTTAATAGACATCAAAATATATGTCAACCTCTAGAATACTGCTATCCAATAGAACGTTCTGTAATGTTGGAAAGATTCTTTATCTGTGCTGACATGGTAGCCAGTCATGGCTATTGTGCATTTGAAATCTGGCCAGTGTGACTAAGGACCTGAATTCTTCATTTTAATTAATTTAAATTACATTTAAGTAGCCACAGGTGACAAGTGGCTATTGCTCTACAATGTAGCATGACTATTAATCAGGCATCAATGCTTTCCATATATTATCTCATTTGAACCCTGTGACCACCTGTGGTCCAGGTATTATTTGTACCCCCATTTTATAGATAAGTAACCTGACTGATAAAGAGGGAAAGTGAGTTGTCCAGGGTGAGAGTGCTCATAAGTTGTGGAACACCCACATGAGAGGATGCCAGAGCTAGCCTCTTCCCCACCCCCCAATTCCTGACCCCATATTGCCTCCCATACATACTACTGGGCCTTGACCCAGGCAGTCGTATGCAGGGGAAAGTGACAAACTACAAGTCAGGGAATTTCATGGAGATGAGCCTGACGATGGCCATGTCTTGTCCCAGCTTGGTGGGTCCAGTCTGCACCCAGTGATTGCCATCCTCTCACATTATGAATTCCACATCAGTGTCCATGAACCACAAGAACAACTTCTCAGTTAAGTCATCAGGGAGAGGTCTCAAAGCTTAAGTTGCTGACTTTCTCTTGAATCAAGCCCTTCATGTTGAAAATATAGCCAAGATCCCAGACTACACACGAGTGACAAAGCAAATTTGCAGAGTATATTTGAAATACCCAAGCAGCTTTTAATGTACTCTACAGGATGTGACAAATGAGTGTCTGTGTAAATCAATAAACCTTTCTGTGAAGGGACTAATGGTTTTGTGTGAATAGCAAGGCGACATACACGGAAACCAGTACTCCTGTTTCCTGTCAGTATTTTTAAAGCTCACTGTCATAACTCTGTTCCCCTTGACCTTTATCATGATACCTGGCAGAGATTTGAGTTACTAGTTGAGTTCTAACTGGACATCTACCCTCGTTCACTTTTCCCTCAGTTGCCTGATAAAATGACTCCTTTACGCCTTCCCCTTTCTTGGGTCACTCATTTCTTACCCATGTCGTGATTGTTCTTGGAATAGTAATTGATTTTCTTAGATTTAAAAATATTTCATTCCAGATAGATAGAGGGTTTTATCTTCATGCTTTAAAATCAGGTTTATTATCATTCTGATGCACAATAATAATTGCTTTGGTGTATAAATATTGATAAGTGAAAAGTCAATATGCACAGAAACTCAGGAATCCTCAAATGCTGTGAAACTAATAATTCAAATAGTGATAGAAATTGAGAACCTTTGGTTTTGGAAAGCAAAGTGCATGTCATCTAGAAATATGAGTGTCTTTTCTCTGCTCTCAAACATAAGATGGTGTAACATCATTATGGCTGAAAACCCTCTACTAGCATTTGCAAATCGCAACCAGCCGCTTTCAAACTCCTGACATATATTTACATGCAATTAATGCACAGAGCAGCTCTGCTCTTTGCTCTTTTAAAGAAGTTCTTTATATAACCCTGTCTTGATAGTCCCCAAAAGCTACATTTTTAAAAAGACAGTAATTCTAGGACAGCTTTAAAAAATGTGAAGTCTGTTTTTTTCAAAAGGGACTTTAAGTAGTTTTTTTCTATAACAAAAATATTATATTGACACAATCCTATTTCACTTAATACGTTGTTTATTTAATGTATATCTATCCAAAGGTAAAACATAGACGTGGATTGCAATGTGGGTATGATTTCGGTAATTAGCATCCAAATGTGGACTTGGTTTATGTAAATAGAACTCGGCCTTAATGTCACAGTGTATTGTGGGGCTAAAAAGACAGTTCCAAATCTGTGAAGTGCTAACTGCCATCACATTAGAACAGTTGTCTGATTAATTACAATAGTGTGAACTTGGTCACGTTTTTGAGATGATGTCCCCTCTAAAGCAACTGACTAGATAATTGTTCTCTCGCTACCATGAGTCCTAAGTAGAACTCAGCAGGTGTGAGACCCAAGCCTGGACCTGTCATTCCCTGCTGTCCCTTACTTGATCAAAGGGAACATGCTTTGTGAAGCTGTTTCTTCACAGGTTAATTGGACACAAATTCTATGCCACTGTGAAGGATAAGATTTATTTAATACCCAATAATCTATGAGTGCAGATGATCCAAATGATCAGTGGAATGGGTAGAAGGACAGAAAAACAAAGAGCAGAGATCAACTTTTCTTGTACAGAGACTGGATTTAATGAAGTTGAGATCTCTTTAAGCTCTGGTATTGTTGAATAATACCAAAAGATGAATTACAGTGACTGGGTGAATAGTCATTGTTTACACCTCTGGGATGCAGTTTGCTTTATCTATAAAATTATGTGCTTAGTCTAAAGCTCCCAGTCTGTTCTAACTCTAAAAATTCACAACATTTATTCATGAAGTTGAAAGTCCCAAGCAAGTATATATCTGATGTTATTGACATACATGCATGAAAATATGAGCATATGCAATGGCCCCCACTCCAGTACTCTTGCCTGGGAAATCCCATGGATGGAGGAGCCTGGTGGGCTGCAGTCCATGGGGTCGCTAAGAGTCAGACACGACTGAGCGACTTCACTTTTACTTTTCACTTTCATGCATTGGAGAAGGAAATGACAACCCACCCCAGTGTTCTTGCCTGGAGAATCCCAGGGACGGGGGAGCCTGGTGGGCTGCCGTCTATGAGGTCACACAGAGTCGGACATGACTGAAGCGACTTAGCAGTAGCATACATACATATGTGCTTCCCAGGTGGCACGGTGGTTGGTTCTAAAGAATCCGCCTGCCAGCACAGGAAACGTGAGAGACGTGAGTTGGATCCCTGGGTCAAGGAGATCCCCTGCAGTAAGAAAGGACAACCCACTCCACTATTCTTGCCTGGAAAATTACCCAGAGGAGCGTGATGGCCTACAGTCCACGGAATCACCAAAGAATTGACTGAGCGACTGAGCACAGCACACAGCACATACATATATATATATAGAAAGATATATATGCATGCGTGTGTGTGTGTGTGTGTGTGTAGTGTGTGTGTGTGTGTGTGTGTGTGTGTGTGCATCTCTCCCAGAAGACATTTGGCAAAGTCTCAACTTTGGTATCAAACTGAATGAAGAGGATGCTACTGGTATATAGTGGGTGGAGATGACAGTCCCTCTAAACCAAAAATTATCTAACCCAGAATGTCCCTAGTGCTAAGGTGGAGAAATCCTAGTTTGTATATAGGTATAGGGATATGTGTGTGTGTTCTTTGTGGGATTTTTGTTGTTGTTGTTATTTCAGTTTTAATCTTTTTGGTTTTTTCCCATTTGTTCCAAGGGCAAAATCAATAGTACTAGAGATCACAGGCATTATTTTTATTGTGTCACAAGTCTGATCAGTATAACCTGAGAAATAGAAAATACTACACAGTTGTACAGAAAGTGCTCCTGGAGCTTACTGGCATGATAGCAAGTGGAAATAGTAGAAATGGAACATATATTAACATTTAGAACAGGACTTGTAATCTGCTCATTTCTAGACAATTCTAGGAACATGTTGCAGGCCCTTCATGTATCAACTGGTGATTTCCTTTGACATGAAATAGGATTCTATTTATAGAACTCTTCCTAGACCTTCCTCTTGCTACACTTGAATGATTCCTGTTCCCACAAGAACTGGCTTATGTTTTGGGTACATACACACACGTACACATTGATAAAGATACACAGATAAACTGCACACATACTCATTATAAAGAAGATTTTTTTTGCATCTAGTTTGTTTTAACAGATCAACGAGATGTTTTCCTAACCATCTGTTGAGACATAGAAATAAGTTTTGCTGTGTACAGTGTGACATTTTATCCATGTTTGTCTTAATGAGACTTCATTCTGGTTTGGTTACATTTCTGTCTGCTCAACAGATTGTATCAAAGTCTGGTTTAGAAACATGAGACCAGCTAGGCTCTGTGATTTCTAGTGGAAGTTGGCTGACTCTCTCATAGACTTAAAGAAGGGAGGAGGGAGAACTATGTATGTGTATTCAGTATTTTATAAAAGAGCTGGTTGAGCTATGACAGAAGGTCAAGTATGATGCACTTCATCATCTCTTTAGAATTTAGGATTTTATGATTATTTATACTTGGATAATTATTATATAACTGCAAAGAACTTTGGGACTTACATCTGAAAAAGACTTTTGAGATGACACGATCCAGTAAAAGGATGAGAGAACAAAAGGTAAAGCCATGAGACGTTAAGGAACTTGATCAGGGTCACAGTGAGTAAACGCCAGAACTTGAAACCATGCGTTCCTGGCTGTGATCTCTGCCATATTATGCTGCTGAAAATCTTTTTAAATTCAGCAAACTAAAACTAAAACTTCAGGTCTCATGATATCATACTATGCTTATCCTTAAAATGTCCCTCTGAGATATCATCTGGTATAAAATCCCTTCTTAGTAGCGTCACTGGATAAGTACATAGTGTACACACTGATCCAATATTATCTTGGTTAAATGATGTGTAATTCAAACAGAAAAGTCTTTTAATAAAATTGGTGGCTGCTTGCTTCCCAACCTACATGTCTGTTATTGCCCCTGAGCTGAGCTGTAAGCTGAGGTGTTTACTCTTCTTTCATTCAGCCCTCAATAAGGAATTACATTTCAGCTGCCTCTTCCCTTATCACCGCCAAGGTCCCAGCTGCTTAAAAATATCTGCCAGTGTCCATCCACTCACCCACAGGAGGTAACCCAGGAAATTTTCAAATCAAGAATGAGAAGCATGAGAGTGATGTGTCAGTGTGTTAGTTATCCTCTCTCCTCACGATTTTCAAAGTAAATCCCACTGCTTACCGGTTCTCTAAAGGAAAGCAGATCACCCACCCCCTTTTAGCTCCTGGACTTGCAAACAAGGGATGTCATTTCTGAAAGAGGATTCGGTTTAGCATACATTTATTAAATCAAAGACAACCAGGAATTCAGGATGCTATGAGGTTTGCTGTAATGGTTTAGAGTGCTTGGATTCAGTGGGGTCTGTGTTATCTGAAGAAAGCCACTTAATCTCTCTGAGCCTCAGGTTACTCATCTGGAAGATGGACAGAACAGCCTCTCTATAGTGTTGTCATGAGAATCCCATGAAGTAAAGCATACTGAGTGCTGAACACAGAGCCTGGCACATACATCCATACTCATTAACTCCCATTGTCATAGTCATCGTCATCATCATTTTCTAGAGCTTCCTTGCTTATCTCTGTTACAGCTATGCCGATGACTCTAGCCCTGGCTCTGTCTTAAATTAGACATAATTACCAACAGNGATTTCCTTTGACATGAAATAGGATTCTATTTATAGAACTCTTCCTAGACCTTCCTCTTGCTACACTTGAATGATTCCTGTTCCCACAAGAACTGGCTTATGTTTTGGGTACATACACACACGTACACATTGATAAAGATACACAGATAAACTGCACACATACTCATTATAAAGAAGATTTTTTTTGCATCTAGTTTGTTTTAACAGATCAACGAGATGTTTTCCTAACCATCTGTTGAGACATAGAAATAAGTTTTGCTGTGTACAGTGTGACATTTTATCCATGTTTGTCTTAATGAGACTTCATTCTGGTTTGGTTACATTTCTGTCTGCTCAACAGATTGTATCAAAGTCTGGTTTAGAGACATGAGACCAGCTAGGCTCTGTGATTTCTAGTGGAAGTTGGCTGACTCTCTCATAGACTTAAAGAAGGGAGGAGGGAGAACTATGTATGTATATTCAGTATTTTATAAAAGAGCTGGTTGAGCTATGACAGAAGGTCAAGTATGATGCACTTCATCATCTCTTTAGAATTTAGGATTTTATGATTATTTATACTTGGATAATTATTATATAACTGCAAAGAACTTTGGGACTTACATCTGAAAAAGACTTTTGAGATGACACGATCCAGTAAAAGGATGAGAGAACAAAAGGTAAAGCCATGAGACGTTAAGGAACTTGATCAGGGTCACAGTGAGTAAACGCCAGAACTTGAAACCATGCGTTCCTGGCTGTGATCTCTGCCATATTATGCTGCTGAAAATCTTTTTAAATTCAGCAAACTAAAACTAAAACTTCAGGTCTCATGATATCATACTATGCTTATCCTTAAAATGTCCCTCTGAGATATCATCTGGTATAAAATCCCTTCTTAGTAGCATCACTGGATAAGTACATAGTGTACACACTGATCCAATATTATCTTGGTTAAATGATGTGTAATTCAAACAGAAAAGTCTTTTAATAAAATTGGTGGCTGCTTGCTTCCCAACCTACATGTCTGTTATTGCCCCTGAGCTGAGCTGTAAGCTGAGGTGTTTACTCTTCTTTCATTCAGCCCTCAATAAGGAATTACATTTCAGCTGCCTCTTCCCTTATCACCGCCAAGGTCCCAGCTGCTTAAAAATATCTGCCAGTGTCCATCCACTCACCCACAGGAGGTAACCCAGGAAATTTTCAAATCAAGAATGAGAAGCATGAGAGTGATGTGTCAGTGTGTTAGTTATCCTCTCTCCTCACGATTTTCAAAGTAAATCCCACTGCTTACCGGTTCTCTAAAGGAAAGCAGATTACCCACCCCCTTTTAGCTCCTGGACTTGCAAACAAGGGATGTCATTTCTGAAAGAGGATTCGGTTTAGCATACATTTATTAAATCAAAGACAACCAGGAATTCAGGATGCTATGAGGTTTGCTGTAATGGTTTAGAGTGCTTGGATTCAGTGGGGTCTGTGTTATCTGAAGAAAGCCACTTAATCTCTCTGAGCCTCAGGTTACTCATCTGGAAAATGGACAGAACAGCCTCTCTATAGTGTTGTCATGAGAATCCCATGAAGTAAAGCATACTGAGTGCTGAACACAGAGCCTGGCACATACATCCATACTCATTAACTCCCATTGTCATAGTCATCGTCATCATCATTTTCTAGAGCTTCCTTGCTTATCTCTGTTACAGCTATGCCAATGACTCTAGCCCTGGCTCTGTCTTAAATTAGACATAATTACCAACAGCTAGCTTCCCTAATCGGAGAAGGCACTGGCGACCCACTCCAATACTCTTGCCTGGAAAATCCCATGGACGGAGGAGCCTGGTAGGCTGCAGTCCATGGGGTGGCTGAGTTGGACACGATTGAGTGACTTCACTTACACTTTTCACTTTCATGCACTGGAGAAGGAAATGGCAACCCACTCCAGTGTTCTTGCCTGGAGAATCCCAGGGACGGAAGAGCCTGGTGGGCTGCCATCTATGGGGTCGCATAGAGTCAGACATGACTGACATGACTTAGCAGCAGCAGCAGCTTTCCTCATAACTCAGTAAATCATCTGCCTGCAATGCAGGAGACCTGGTTCAATCCCTGGGTCAGGAAGATCCCCTGGAGAATGAAACGGCAACCCTGGTGGGCTACAGTCCATAGGGCCGCAAGAGTCAAACACAACTTAGCGACTAAACCACCACCACCACCATCTAGGTGGATCTCTTCCAGATGTTACTCTCACATCTCAAATATACAAAACTGAACTGTTTTTTCAAAACTGATGGTTTTGAGAACTGCTATAAATTTGAGGGTAACTCTGATCTCTTGAGGAAATTTCAGGACAGCAAATGAATCAAGTGATGTCACACATCCTTATGCATGTGCGAGTGCTAAGTTGCTTCAGTTGTGTCTGACTCTTTGTGACGCCATGAACTGTGGCCTGCCAGGTTCCTCTGTCCATGGGATTTCCCAGGCAAGGTACTGGAGGTGGTTTCCATTTCCTCCTCCAGGGGATCTTCCCAACCCAGGGATCAAACCCACATCTTCTGCATTGGCAAGAGGGTTCTTTACTACCAGCACCACCTGGGAAGTCCCACATGTCCTTATAATTTCAGCTAAAGGCAATAATCAAACTAAATGATCCTTAGACACTGGATTACCCCCATTGCACTGGGTTCTTGCCAGAAGGAGAAGATTCTGAGCTGCTGCCCACTCATGTAGGGGACAGATGAGAGTGCAGAGCAGGCAGCTGAGGCAGCCTTCACTGACTGCTACCCATCTGCTCTACCCATTACCAGGCAGTTGTCCTGAATGGACAGGCCAGAGGTTATGTTTGATAATTAGATTTAATCACAGTCTTCCTAAAGCTTAATACCATTTCCCTTGTGAATTCTTAAGCAAAGAGACAATATTCTTCTCTAAAGAGAAAGAGAGAGTCAGAATGAGCCATCAGCATTGCTGAAAAGGATTTCCTGGAAACATGTAAATAACAGAAAGGGGAGAGGGGTCAGTGTGACTGCATACATATGTTGCTTAAGAGCAAGAGTTGTACATCCATTGTCATTTTGTCTTCTCTGGAGAAAAGGAAAACATTGTTCCATGGCAGAGCAATAGATTTTTTTTTTCTAAAAATCTCCCATAACATTGTTTATCTCACTTTGCTCTGCTTTTTTGTCAAAGACCTCACCACCCTCTCAGAGGCCTAGAATATCAACCTTTGTTTTGTCTTTGGTTCCCAGCTATCCTTCCCATCCAGGTTCTGTTAAGAGTTGGAAGAATCGGTTCTTAATTCTCTCTTCAGCGTGTGTCTTCCTCCTCCTCCCCAATGCTACCATTGTATTTCAGGGGTAGGTGGTCCTTGCAGGATGCTGCAGTCACATGTTTTCTGATCACCTGCCCTTGCAATCTCTCTTTGTTGCTGGTACTGGAGGGTTAGTTACTTGAAATACATGTTTGGCCATTTTTCTTCCCCACAGTGTCTCAGTCCTTCCACCTGTCTGTTTTTCACCCTGACCAGGGCCCCTGTTCTGTGCCCTCTGACCCTGTTAGAGCAGAACTGGCTGCCTGAGCATACCGAGGCCCTTCTAGAGCTCCCTCTTTCTCAAGCTCTGCCTCGTGCTCTATGACTTGTTTATAAGTGTGTGTGTCTGTATGTGAGTGTGAAATGTGTTTACAAATAAGCCATGAAATACTTACCTACAGTGAGAAATTATAATGCAAACAGTTGAGTAACTGCTGTTAGATCAGCCAATGAAATATCAATAAGAGTGCAGAGCACCACCCTGTGCCCACCCCCTTGAGCTTGTCTCTCATCACAGCTTCCTTCCTCCCCAATGAAGGCAATGATTCATCTGACTTCTGGGAAAATCCTTTCCTTGCTTTTCAGAAGAAAAAATAATTTTACTTCCTATTTTTATATTCCTGCACAATGTAAGTTTTCCAGTTTAACATGTGTACATGAAGTCATAATGGGAGGTTGTGTGTGTGTGTGTGTGTGTGTGTACGTGTGCATGGTTGTTGTTCAGTTGCTAAGTCATGTCTGACTCTCCCCATGAACTGCAGCATGGCAGGCTCCCCTGTTCTGCACTATTTCCTTGAGTTTTCTCAAATTCATGTCCACTGAGTTAGTGATCCAACCATTTCATCCTCTGTTGTCTCCTTCTTTTCTTGCTCTCAATCTTTCCCAGCATCAGGGATTTTTCCAATGAGTCCATTCTTCACATCAGGTGGCCAAAGTATTGGAGCTTCAGCTTCAGCGTCAGTCCTTCCAATGAATATTCAGGGTTGATTTCCTTGAGGATGGACTGGTTTGATCTCTTTGTTGTCCAAGGGACACTCAAGAGTCTTTTCCAACATCACAGTTCAAAAGCATCAGTTCTTTGGTGCTTAGCCTTCTTTATGGTTCAACTCCCACATCTGTGCTCGGCTACTGGAAAAACCATAGATTTGACTATACAGACCTTTGTCAGCAAAATAGTATCTCTGTTTTTTATATGCTGTCTAGGCTGGTCATAGCTTTTCTTCCAAGGAGCAAGTGTCTTTTAATTTCATGACTGTCCACAATTATTTTGGAGCCCAAGAAAATAAAATCTGCCACTGTTTCTTTCCATTCGTTTCCCCCTCTATTTGCCATTAAATGATGGGACTGGATGCCATGATCTTAGTTTTTTTAATATTGATGTTTAAGCCAGCTTTTTCACTCTCCACTTTCACCTTCATCAAGACGCTGTTAGTTCCTCTTCTGTTTCTTCCATTGGATGGTGTCATCTATATGTATAAATACAAATAGGTTTAAATATATTCATATGATAATCTCTATGTATAGCAAGTACATCCATGTTACTGCAAATATTTATTGCTAAATATAATCTTAGTATTTGTTACTGCAAATATTATTTCACTCTTTTGATGTCTATTTTCACTATTCTGATGACTAAGTTAATATTCCATTGTATACATTTACCATATCTTTTTTATCCATTCATCTGTCAGTGGATATTTAAGTTGTTTCTATGTCTTAGCTATTATAAACGGTGCTGCTATGAATGTAGGGATACATGTATCTTTTCAAATTATAGTTTCATCTGGGTATATGCTTAGGAGCAGGATTGCTGCATCATACATCCACAAAATTTTTATATTTTGACCAATGGGCTTCTGCTTGACCAGTATCATTTTGTATTTTATGAGACAAAAACTTAAAAAATAGATTTTCTGGAATGTCTCTCCCTTTTGTGCCTTAGTCTGTATTCTGTCTTGCACATTGTTAGAGGTAGGAAAAAGATGATTGTTATTGTTGCCATAAAGGTAATAATAATAGTAAAAATAACATAAGACAGACTTTCCAGTCACTATTTAAAGGTATATTTAGCATACTTTTACAAACAGAAAGCCAAACAAGATTTTTTTAATTTAGTGCTATCTTTGAAAGATTTATACATGTCATACTTAAATCATTCTCTCTATTCCACTGTTTCTTTTTTCCATATAGTATTTCATAATATAAATTTACCACAAATTATATACCAATTTTACTGTTAGTCTTCATCTGGATTATCTCCATCTAGGTGATGGTAAGAGCAAAGCTGCTGTGAATGTATGTGTATGGCCATCCTGGTATATGTGTTCACAGGCATCTGTAATAGATATACCTACAGATGGCTTTGCTGGGTCAATAGGTATATGAGCTTCTTCTTTTTTGTAAGTTAAGCCAAACTATTCTATAAAGAATGCACTCATTTATATCACCAACAGTAGGATAGGAGAGTTCCTGTTGCTCCATGTGTTGACCAACCTTTTTTCTGTTCATGCCAATCTGGTGTGTGTGTAATGGTATATCTTTATAGTTTTAACTTATATTTTTAATTAACTTCCTCTCTGGAAAGTGATTTCTGAACCACAAATGCCTGTGTGCTTGTTTGCTTCCCTTATTTATCTTTCAGGTCTTTTCAGTTCAGAGGTCAAAGATTCCTATTCTTGAAGATATTCTCAGTCAGTTCAATAACCTGAGTTGCCTGCTTCTTAGCAGACTGGGGACAAACACTTAGGCTATATTTCTCAGGCTATCTTTGCTTACATGCTGTTCTTAAAAATACTTTAAGGATAAGGACTATGTATATAAAGAAAATATCCCTGTAGATTAGAGGATGTATATGGATGATTTTTCAAGTTTTTGTCTGTGAAACGGAGCACCTCATACAGTCTAGGGGTCGTCCCTTAAATGAGATAATAAGGTCAATATAGTAACTGATATCATGTTATACAAATCAAGTTTTATATAGTTCAACGATTAAAATGACTCACAAATAATGTCCCAAATATTCTGAACGCAACAAAGTGATCAGATCTGTTCACATTTCTCAGTTCTGTGAAATTTCTCTGTGGTTCTTCCAGAACTAAAACATTCACTCTAGCCCCCCTATTGCTTGAAAGAGATTTGGGATTTCTTTCTTTCTTTTTTCATTTTTTTGGCTGCACAGGGTCCTCGTTGCTGCGAGCAGGCTTCCTCCAGCTGCAGTGAGCAGAGGCTAGTCTCTGTGGTGACTTGTTGCAGAGCACACACTTCTGTGGTTGTGGTGCCTGGTCTCAGTAGCTGCTGCTCAAGGGTTCTTGAGCATGCACCTGTGGCACGTGGGCCGAATTGCCCACAGCATGTGCACTCTTCCTGGGCCAGGAATCACACCCACATCCCCTACATTGGCAAAGGGATTCTTAATCACTGGACCACCAGGGAAGTTTCTAGATTTGGTATTTCTGAATGCATATCTTGGGAGTGAAATATGTTTAAAGGATGTTTTTGCTAAGAACTATAGAGTACCTGAATTTTGGGCTCTGTCATGATTAAAAAATTACTTGTTGTATCTTGAGCACAAATATGTAATTTTTGAAATTGCTGAAGTTTTCGATTTTAATAGAAATCCTTTGACAGTAGTATTAAATGTTTGTAATAGTTAAATGTTTGTACCAGTCTTTAAAAGCATGCACTTGTCAAACATACGAAGCTTCACTTCCCTGAATTAATACAATTCTGACTTCCAAGCGCAGTCTGTTCTAGGCTGAAAAGACCAATTTTTCTCTTCAAGCTGGTGGAGGGGGGAGATGAAATTTCAGGGAAGTGGATTCCAGGTTAACCCCCCTTATTTAGCAAGTACAGAGACAAAAGAAGCAACATCATTAATAGGGGAAGAAGTACAAGTACTAGCAGCTTTATGATGCTTTGGTATTGGGTTTCTAAAATCAACTTGTCAAAACAGACCTTGGACAGAAGACCTAAATAGGCATTTCTCCAAGGAAGACATACAGATGGCCAATAGGCACGTGAAACCAATGTTCAACATTGCTAATCATTAGAGAAATGCAAATCAGAACTATAATGAGCTATCACCTCTTACCATTCAGAATGTCCATCATTAAAAATCTACAATTAACAAGTGCTACAGAAAGTATGGAGAAAAGGGAACCCTCCCACACTGTTGGTGGGAATGTGAACTGGTACAACCACTGTGGGAAGCAGTATGGAGGTTCCTTAAAAACTAAAAACAGAGCTACAGTATGATCCAGAAACCCTGTTCCTGGGGATATATCTGGAGAAAACTCATTTGAAAAGATATATGTTCATACATGTTCATATTCAAAGGAGAAAAGATACTCCTATGTTCATAGGTTGTTAATATTTCTCCTAGCAATCTTGATTCCAGCTTGTGATTCATCCAGCCTGGTATTTTGCATGATGTACTCTGCATATAAGTTAAATAAGCAGGGTGAAAATATACAGTTTTGTTGTACCCCTTTCTCAATTTTTAACCAATCAGTTGTTCCATGTCCAGTTCTAACTGTTACTTTTTGACCTGGATACCAATTTCTCAGGAGACCGGTAAGGTAGTCTGGTACACCCATCTCTTGAAGAATTTTCCCGTTTGTTATGATCCACACTGTCAAAGACTTTAATATAGTCAACAAAGCAGATGTTTTTCCAGAATTCCCTTGCTTTCTCCATGGTCCAGTGAATGTTGGCAATTTGATCTCTGGTTGGTCTGCCTTTTCTAAGCCCAGCTGTACATCTGGAAGTTTACATACTGCTGATATAAACTGCCCTGTGCAAAATAGATAAACAGGGTCTTACTGCATAACACAGGAAGCTATATTTAATATCCTATGATAAACTATAATAGAAAATAATATTATAATATATATATACTTCTCTCTCTCTCTCTCTATGTATATATATACTTCTCTCTATATATATACATATATATGTAGAACTGAATCACTTTGCTGTACACCAGAAATTAACATAGTAAATCAACTATGCTTAAATAAAATATAAAATAAAACAGACCTTAGGAGAAAAGCAGAGCAGGGAATAGCATTGGAGTTGAGTCCTATGGTTCAAATGGTTTCCTGGGTGAAGAAACAGGACAGAGTCAGGAACCGCAGACAGCAGTGTACATTTATACCATAAGGGAACTGCTGTCGGGTGCTCTATTGGTAGATAGGAGCAATGTGTGCTGCAGCCAGCTCATCCCAGCTTTTAAGAACCAATTGGTAGTTTTCAAGAATTTTCCAGTCCTGCTGTGAAACATAGCAATTATTATTAATTAAGTCATATAAACTTATACATAATTAAAGACAAGGTAATACATACTCAAAACAAATCACTTCTTAATTATGTGCTAACATTTTACCACCACCTAAATTCTATTTCCTGGATGGTAGGCATCCTATGTGATGGTGCATCACTGCTGCTGCTGCTGCTGCTAAGTCACTTCAGTCGTGTCCGACTCTGTGCGACCCCATAGACAGCAGCCCACCAGGCTCCCCCGTCCCTGGGATTCTCCAGGCAAGAACACTGGAGTGGGTTGCCACTTCCTTCCCCAAAGCATGAAAGTGAAAAGTGAAAGTGAAGTCACTCGGTCATGCCTGACTCTTAGTGACTCCGTGGACTGCAGCCTACCAGGCTCCTTCGTCCATGGGATTTTCCAGGCAAGAGTACTACTCTGCATCTTCTCCCAGCTCTGTGCAGCTGGAAATGAGTCATGATGGAAGTAATGACACCATGGAAATCAGAAAAACCACAAAGCAGGACTCTTCTCTCCCAAAGAGCCAGTTGTTAAATATCTGCCAGTGGGCTCCTAAAGAGGACGTTGATTTGCTGGTGTGAGAATGTGAGGATTCTGGCAGCTGGTGTGTGAAGCCTGTTTTCAGTGTGCCAGAGTAGTCCAGAGTACTATCCTGGGACTTTGTTATCCTTATTCAGTGTCATTCTGAGGATTTACTTGACTTTTCCATGATTGACATAACCTTGGAAAGGGGAGGGGGAAAGTGGGTAAAGGGGATCAGCAGCTGTAGTGATTTGCCAAAATGTCAGACCTATGCAAGTGGCAAAAGTTTGCAAAGGAAGTTTGAGTAGAACCAAGAGACAGAAGCTTGGAGGCATAAAATAGAAGTGTTCATTTCCCTAAACCTATTAATATTTCTTTTTGTAATCCTAGTTGTGGCCTACATACCTTCGATGCAAGAATTTTATACGTAAAGGTCAGAATGTCAAAGAGTCTGGATCTCTTCCACATCCTAAGCACATTACAGGATATGGGAAAGCAAAGGTGCCTGCTTTCAAAGAGCAGAACAACTGGCAGGGAGGAATATAGTCCATCCTGGACAGTAATGTGGCGGGTACTTTAACAGAAGGGCAGACAGGATGCTCCAAGGACATAAAGGCCCTGGCCCAATGGCATCCACAAATCAGGAAGGCAACTGTTTCATGTGTATAGTTCAGGAAAACTCTGAGTTTTCCTGAAAAGCATCTTGTTCTTTTCATCTGCCCTAAAGGCTAGTGGAGGTTATTATTCTAAACCTTACAGGAAAGCCTAGCAGGAGATAGGCTTTCAAGGTGATAGGATTAATATCCTTATGATAGGATTTCAAGGTGAAATGTAATGTCTTCTCCCAGACCATCCTGGACCACTGCAAACCTGCCTAGTCTCTTAACTCCTGAAATGTTACAATTAAAGATTCACTCCTTAATCCTCTCTTAAAATGAAAATCCTTTTGGTGCTTTGTTTATCAGCTCTGAATCTTAATGTGAATGAAGTTAGCAGTATGTCTCTGAGGGAGTTGGTGCTTGATAAATGTGTACCTGGAAATAGAAATAAAGTATGAGAAAGTGAGGGGAAAACAGAAAAGGGGGACCCACAAATGAGAGCTAATCTGTATGTGGCTGAAGCTAATCTGTATGTGAGGCTATTTACAATATTGAGGACCCAGGTTACACTTGTCTTGGCTAAACCTTCCCAATCAACAAAATAACTTCTATCCTGGCTGACACCCTTCCTGGTGATAAAGCCTATGAGTTGCCCACGTTCCAGATGGGAATTGTTTTACAAAGGACAGAGGGAACTAACATTGATCAAGTTCTGCAATGGGCCGGGCTCTCTCTGTTTTAGATTTGTTTTACACTCATCATCTCATTCATCCCTAGAAGAGCGGTGGGGATTTACTGTCACTCCTGTTTTTCAAGGAGGAGACAGACTCAAAGAGTCCAGGTGACTTCCTAGAAGTGATGGGAAGCTGGAGGTAGCATCAAGATCCAAATAAACACTTGACTTCAAAAGTCAGGCCTGGTTCCATTATTTAAAAAAATAAAAAAGGAGATTAACAAAGCATGTTGGGACGTCCCTTTAGAATCACATACTTTCCTCCTAGGATGATAGATTCTTCTCATTCCTACATATGGAATCTGTACATGGATCCTTCCTGTATATCCCCATAGAAAAGAAAATTATCAAGCTCTTTTTGTTTGTATTATGAAAACATTAACTTTTATTATTTTCCAGATGTGTAATATCAAATAATATTTTTCTGAATCACACACATTTTTATCTATTCTACACATACATGCACACACACAGAAATGCCCTCTCAGGGGCCATTTCTCCCCAGTGAAAATCACTGATCTAGGAGGAAAGAGACAGACTCATAAACAGAGAAAGTGAAGTACAAGATTATATGGTGTTTTTATCTGTATGTAGTGAAAATCATGGTAGGTATTCTACTCAGAATCTGTAGATGGCATGTTGTGGAAGTAAAGAAGAGCACCTGTTACACCTCAAGAGACTCATGAAGACTTCCTGATGGAGAAGGCAAACATGATGACCATCTCCAGTTGCAGGGAAACATTAAGAAACTCCTGCACAGTTAAAGGCAGGTAGTATAGCCAAGGGGAGGCAGAGGCTGATGACTGTCTTCTTTCTGAAACTGATTCCCCCAAGTCACTGGTTCTCCAAGTGTGGCCCTCAGACCAGCAGTATCAGCATCACCTGGAAACTTGTTAGAGATGCACATTCTCAGACCCTGTCCTAATTACACTGAATCCAAACCCTAGGGATCTAACAAGCAATCTTAGATCTCAGAATCATACCAAGTCATGCTGGTGCCTACTCAAGTCTGCCAGCCCCTGGTCTAAAGCCCCATCCAAGGATTTAAATTCTGCAAATACATAGCGGTTTCATTGCAAAGTGTTTTCTAGTCAGGACTGCAGACATGTCTTGCATAACATGTTATCATTGCTTGGGACGCTGAACTCCTTGAAACATGGATGCTATGTCTCAAGGAGAGCTGGTACATACAATCTAGAGGGAAATGTGTGTTTGCATAGATGAGTGGACACAGAGTAGAAGAGGGGAATTTATTTATTTGAATTTAGGTCTTCAATGCCTTGGGCTGGGCTTTGAGTTCCTGGGATACATCAGGTTAGTTTAGTGCAAGAGAAAGGAAATTTGGGCTGTGTGTCTGTGGCATATGAGCACAGAGATTCCTTCTAAGCCTTCTAGGAATTCACATCTTATTCCTGTGGTGGGAGGACAGAGCTTGTAAATATTTCCTGAAATTTTCTAAAGTGACAAAATTTATCTCCGTGATGCACAGCAGCCCTAGACATTGCCCAGGCATGGAGACTGCAGCTCTTGACTACAGTAAGTGGGGAACTTTGCTGGTGGTCCAGTGGTTACGACTCNTAACTCCTGAAATGTTACAATTAAAGATTCACTCCTTAATCCTCTCTTAAAATGAAAATCCTTTTGGTGCTTTGTTTATCAGCTCTGAATCTTAATGTGGATGAAGTTAGCAGTATGTCTCTGAGGGAGTTGGTGCTTGATAAATGTGTACCTGGAAATAGAAATAAAGTATGAGAAAGTGAGGGGAAAACAGAAAAGGGGGACCCACAAATGAGAGCTAATCTGTATGTGGCTGAAGCTAATCTGTATGTGAGGCTATTTACAATATTGAGGACCCAGGTTACACTTGTCTTGGCTAAACCTTCCCAATCAACAAAATAACTTCTATCCTGGCTGACACCCTTCCTGGTGATAAAGCCTATGAGTTGCCCACGTTCCAGATGGGAATTGTTTTACAAAGGACAGAGGGAACTAACATTGATCAAGTTCTGCATTGGGCCGGGCTCTCTCTGTTTTAGATTTGTTTTACACTCATCATCTCATTCATCCCTAGAAGAGCGGTGGGGATTTACTGTCACTCCTGTTTTTCAAGGAGGAGACAGACTCAAAGAGTCCAGGTGACTTCCTAGAAGTGATGGGAAGCTGGAGGTAGCATCAAGATCCAAATAAACACTTGACTTCAAAAGTCAGGCCTGGTTCCATTATTTAAAAAAATAAAAAAGGAGATTAACAAAGCATGTTGGGACGTCCCTTTAGAATCACATACTTTCCTCCTAGGATGATAGATTCTTCTCATTCCTACATATGGAATCTGTACATGGATCCTTCCTGTATATCCCCATAGAAAAGAAAATTATCAAGCTCTTTTTGTTTGTATTATGAAAACATTAACTTTTATTATTTTCCAGATGTGTAATATCAAATAATATTTTTCTGAATCACACACATTTTTATCTATTCTACACATACATGCACACACACAGAAATGCCCTCTCAGGGGCCATTTCTCCCCAGTGAAAATCACTGATCTAGGAGGAAAGAGACAGACTCATAAACAGAGAAAGTGAAGTACAAGATTATATGGTGTTTTTATCTGTATGTAGTGAAAATCATGGTAGGTATTCTACTCAGAATCTGTAGATGGCATGTTGTGGAAGTAAAGAAGAGCACCTGTTACACCTCAAGAGACTCATGAAGACTTCCTGATGGAGAAGGCAAACATGATGACCATCTCCAGTTGCAGGGAAACATTAAGAAACTCCTGCACAGTTAAAGGCAGGTAGTATAGCCAAGGGGAGGCAGAGGCTGATGACTGTCTTCTTTCTGAAACTGATTCCCCCAAGTCACTGGTTCTCCAAGTGTGGCCCTCAGACCAGCAGTATCAGCATCACCTGGAAACTTGTTAGAGATGCACATTCTCAGACCCTGTCCTAATTACACTGAATCCAAACCCTAGGGATCTAACAAGCAATCTTAGATCTCAGAATCATACCAAGTCATGCTGGTGCCTACTCAAGTCTGCCAGCCCCTGGTCTAAAGCCCCATCCAAGGATTTAAATTCTGCAAATACATAGCGGTTTCATTGCAAAGTGTTTTCTAGTCAGGACTGCAGACATGTCTTGCATAACATGTTATCATTGCTTGGGACGCTGAACTCCTTGAAACATGGATGCTATGTCTCAAGGAGAGCTGGTACATACAATCTAGAGGGAAATGTGTGTTTGCATAGATGAGTGGACACAGAGTAGAAGAGGGGAATTTATTTATTTGAATTTAGGTCTTCAATGCCTTGGGCTGGGCTTTGAGTTCCTGGGATACATCAGGTTAGTTTAGTGCAAGAGAAAGGAAATTTGGGCTGTGTGTCTGTGGCATATGAGCACAGAGATTCCTTCTAAGCCTTCTAGGAATTCACATCTTATTCCTGTGGTGGGAGGACAGAGCTTGTAAATATTTCCTGAAATTTTCTAAAGTGACAAAATTTATCTCCGTGATGCACAGCAGCCCTAGACATTGCCCAGGCATGGAGACTGCAGCTCTTGACTACAGTAAGTGGGGAACTTTGCTGGTGGTCCAGTGGTTACGACTCTGTGCTTCAAATGCCAGGGGTGCAGGTTTGACCTCTGGTCGGGGAACTAGAATCCCATGTGCCCATGGTGCTGCAAAAAAACTTACTGTCAGTGGAAAAGACCCTTTTGCTGGCTTCCCACCCCAACATGACCACCACAGGGACCGGACATGATGAGATGAATGATCCTGTCCAAAAGTTTTGAAGATGAAGATAAAAGGGAAGGAGATGTGATATCCAGGTCCAGTTCTTGGCATCCTCTGTATTCAGGCTTCCTACTGCTCTACCCAATGAAAATGTGAACACTTGGATGGGCTGCTTGATGGCACATTTAGCCACTACCATGATGCTTTCTCCTCAGATAGTTTTCAAAATAAACAGATTACAGTGTAATTAAGGATATTTAGGGCATTTTGTTTTGCTTGGAAGGATGAATCTGAAGTGAGGTTGTTAGGATGGTGCTTTAATGGGCAACTGGGCTACGTGACTGGAGTGCCACAGGACTCTGCTTCAGAGATGCGACCATAAAAGAGTGCTTTCCCACTTGGGGCCTAACCACAATTTTCAAAAAATACCTTTTTCATGACCTTATTCTGACCTGTTTGCCTTTGCTGAATTAAAGGGTTTTTTGCAAGCTGGGAAGATGTCATTCCGAAAAAGACCAGCTGTTACAGAAGGGAAACCATGGGGATGCGGCCCTTGTAACGATTGTGAATTCGAGATTTTTCTCTTTCCTGCTCTTTTTTCCCTTCAGAGAACATCTTTCTCTTTCCACGTTCTTCCTTTCTCCACAAAACAAGTGGTAAAGCGAGGGTGGTAAAAACTAACCTCTGAGGAGTCTGAGTAAAAGGTATGGAAGAATTCTTTGTAGTATTCTCCAAACTTTTTTTTACATCTGAAATTACTTTAAAATTTAAATATGTGCCCCATTTAAGTTTTTAGGTTCACATCTTAGCCAGACCACAAAAAAATGAGTAGAATTTAGAAAAGCCAATGGGCAAGTGAAACATATCCCATCCAAAACAGTGCAACCAAAGGCACAGCCTGGGGAATGAGGACTTGGACTTCATGAGATGAACAGGGACTGGGACTGGCCTGAGAGCTGGTACATACCATCTAGAGGGAAATGTGTGTTTGCATAGATGAGTGGGTGCAGAGTAGAAGAGGGGAAAATCCTGCAGTAGAGTTGTTATTTTATGCAGAGGAACATTTTTAAGGTAGAATTATTCTACCTTTTGGTCTGTGGAAACGGATACTGTCTTAGTCTGTTCAGGCTGCAATAACAAAATATCACATTTATAAATAACAGAGATGTATTTCTCTCATTTCCAGCGTCTGGAAAGTCCAAGACGAAGGCCCCACCAATGGTCACGTTTTAGCCAGGGTCCTCCTCTTGCTTCATAGCCATAGTTAGCACCTTCTCACTCCGTCCTCACAGGAGGAAGGGGGGCTGGCAAACCTTCAGAGCCTCCTTTATGAGGACTATAGCCCCCTTCGTGGGGACTCCAACCTCCTGACCTACTCTCCTTCCAAAGGCCCCACCCCATAGTATCTCACTGGGCCCTGGGACTGTAAGAATTTGGGGAGGACACAAACATTCAACCATAGCAGATGGATTAAGTGCATTTATAGTGTAGAGAGATCTAAACATAATAAGCCCTTAGAGGGTTAATGTAGAGCAGTCCTTTAGAAACGTCGGTCCATTTAGTCATTTGTAAGCTCTGGCCAGCATGTCTGTTAACAGAGCAGGGCCTCTTAAGAAACATAGTTTCTTTAAAACGTATATTGATATTGCTGTGTTAGTTGCTCGGTCCTGTCTGACTCCTTGTGACTCCCGGGACTATAGCCCACCATGCTTCTCTGTTCATGGAATTTCTCAGGCAAGAATACTGGAGTGGGTTGCCATTTCCTTCTCCAATATTAATATTAAACATGCATTAACTCAACATTGTAAATCAACTGTACTTCAATTAAAATTTTTAAAAAACAAATATTAATTCATGCCCATTTTCTACAGTAAACCAAAACAATATAGATTTACTCTATGCAGCTCTTCAATTTTATAAAGATATTTTAGGACTTTAGGGATGAAATCAGAAACATATTTAGATCCCTGTAATTTGGAGTCATGAGGAAACAGCATAGGGCAGGAAATCCTCTAAATCAGGGACTAAGCCTTGCACAAGGTTTTGATCATCGTTGTGCAAGACAGAGCTGAACCCTAAAACCCACGGTTACATTTAATTGAACACTCTAATGACATCCTCTGAGAACACTGCTTTAATAACATGCTTATTTAAAGTAACAAAACCCATGTCATCATTCTGTAATTCTCAGCAGTGACACCAACATTTTCTCTTTCTCTCTCTGCCTTATCCTCTCCTATCCCTGCCATATAAATAGATGCTGTCTCTTTAAATCACATTTAATTAAGTTTTCTTTTTTCTTTTCCTGTTTTTTCCCCTGTTGTCTTGTGTTGGTACCAGGTTAATCCTGAATTTCTAATAAATACAAATGGATTAAAGAAAATCATGAGTTTAAGATTATTTTAACTTCATTGGCATAATTGTTAATATCTCCATCATCCCCTGGGATATGTAGGATTACATTAATTAAAGTGGTCTCTGTAACTGAATGCGTTAACCATAAATGTGGCTGCTGTGTCTTCCCCAGCACCCTTTAGGTATTTAATTTCCTTGCCTGCAATAGATTGTCAGAGCAGTAAACGTGAGGCAACTAATGTAAATGGTGTAATGACGGTAATTATCTGAATGGATCGATTGGAGTGTTATTGCAACGTGATATTGTGGGTAGAAGCAATATTAGACATCCCATACACATTCTGTTTTCAATTTTATTTCCTTACACATTTTTTCCCCAAGATTTTTTAAGTGAAAGTAATGCTAGCCTGCGTTGCTATTCTCTCCTTTATCTCTCCCTATCATCCTTTGTGCTACTGCTTTACTAAATAAAACCAGCAGAGCCCAAGAAAACTAAATTTCTACAAAGAAGGCAGTGACCTTGTAAGATGGAAATTCTAGCAGTTTCTCTGTGATTCATGGTATCCAAATATTTGAACCTGAAGTCACTTTGAGGATGGGCTATAGATTGCCCAGTTTGTCCCCTTCACTCATAAACTGCTAAAGAACTGTAATCCCCAGGAGGGTTCAATGACTTGTTGAAGGTTACGCAACATGGTATTACCAGGGGGTGGAAGGGGGTGGAATTGGCCCTCTCTCTCTTCTGGGCTGGGCAAGGAGCCGAGAGTGTGCACCAGCTGCAGGCCAAAAGGGGTTCAGTGTGACAGGCCAAAGCAGAGTGAACCCTGGAAGAAACATTAAGTCAGGAAAAAGTTTCCTTTTCCGTTGAGTGGGGAATGAAATGATGGAACCATCTGGGATAACCAGTACTTAAAAATCCAAACACATGTTCAGCATGAGGGCAGAAGCTTTGGGCTGGGTGGCAGATGTCTGTCCATTATGAGAATGGAAAGGCCATGGGAGGATCCCACCTGAGGGGCAGGAGTGTTGGGAGAGGATTACTAAAACAGGGATTCAAACTCAGAGGAGAAAGGTCAAAGCCAAGTGTTAGAATTGAAAGTTGAAGAAGAAACAGAGGTTCGAATCCTTGGACTTGAAAGATGACTAGGTTGAACTGATCTGACAGTGGCAAGAGCACCTTGAAACAGCCTGTTTCCTGTCAGTTTTCTTCAACTTTTGTGCCCCATCCTAGTTCAGCCACACCACTGGCTTTGCTTGTTAAGTAACAAATGGGTATAAGTCTAAAACTTTTCATACATCTGCCCCCACAAATCCCAACAACATTCAAATCATCAAAGCACTGATAAAACCACACAGAACCCACACCTTCTGTGTTCCAGAAAACAGAACACTAGAACTTCAATTGCCGTACATAGAAAAATAAACACCAAATACCCACTGCACTACCTGCAGCAAGCCTGGTGTCCCAGGGCAGGATGGTGGCACAGGGTACAAGGAAAGCACTCCCAGAATGAGACGGCCTGACGCCACAAGCTCAGATCTCAGTACTGGCTATCAGACAGGGCTTAAAAAGTGTGCACAACCTAAGGTGACCATCTCAGCAAGGTAGAGATTCTAGGGGGAGGAGGGCAAAGAGAAAATGTGCTGTTTGGAGATGTGAATGTGAAGGGGAAAAGATGAGGGAAAATTTCAAGATGCTATGGAAATAGACCAGCCTCCTCCATCTTCATCTGGTAAAGAGCCTAAAACAAGGGTATATCGTGCAAGGCTGGAGGAATAGTATGTGAAAGTAATAGACTCTGATAAAGCAGAAAGAATGTACTGGAGAGTTGGTTGGGAAAAGGAATGAGGCAAGGACTGTTGATTGTTGCATGTGTAATAGAGGAAAGGCACAGAATTATAGCTAGATGGGAGCAACAGAGGGAGCAATGAGAGGACCTGTAAGATGTAGATGGGTGGTATCAAAGAGATAGGAAGGGAAGCAACACTTTGCTCCTTTTAAGGTAGTTTGACTTTTGAAATCATGTTCATGTTTTTCATATTCAAAAAATAGCATGAGAGCAACAAGAAGATGAGAAATTAAATTTGAATGCCATCAGAAACAAATGAACTGAATTTAAAAATACATTTTCAAATTAAGAACATAACCACACTAAAATGGGAGGGGTGAAGCCAATCTAGTATCTTTTCAATTCAGTTGCTCAGTCATGTCCGACTCTTTGACACCCCATGGACTACCGTGCGCCAGGCTTCCCTGTCCATCACCAACTCCCAGAGGTTGCTCAAACTCCTGTCCATCGAGTCGATGATGCCATCCAACCATCTCATCCTCTGTCATCCCCTTCTCCTCTTGCCTTCAATCTTTCCCAGCGTCGAGGTGTTTTTCCAGTGAGTTAGTTCTTTGCATCAGGTGGCCAATGTATTGGACTTTCAGCTTCAACATCAGTCCTTCCATTGAATATTCAGGAGTGATTTCCTTTAGGATTGACTGGTTGGATCTCCTTGCAGTCCAAGGGACTCTTAAGAGTCTTCTCCAACACCACAGTTCAAAAGCATCAATTCTTCGGCGCTCAGCCTTCTTCACAGTCCAACTCTCACATCCATACATGACCACAGGAAAAACCATAGCCTTGACTAGACGGACCTTAGTCAGCAAAGTAATGTCTCTGCTTTTGAATATACTATCTAGGTTGGTCATAACTTTTCTTCCAAGGAGTAAGCATCTTCTAATTTCATGGCTGCAGTCACCACCTGCAGTGATTTTGGAGCCCAAAAATATAAAGTCTGACACTGTTTCCACTGTTTCCCCATCTATTTCCCATTGTCTGTTACTATTTTTTTTTTTAATGGAAGGAAGAAATCATGAAAGACAACTCTTCCAGATTACATGCTCTCGGATGAATGCTAAACAGATGCAGTGCTTGATCCTGGATATGATTCTGGGTTGGAAAAAAAATTTGCCATAATGACATTATTAGGACAATGGATGAATGGAATAAGGACTATAGAAGAGACTGTGTACTGTATTAATCGACATTGTATTTCCTGATTTTGAAAACTATACTCTGATTGTCTTCATTATTGGAAAATTCATACAGAAGTAGTTAGGGATAAAGAGTTGCAGGAAGTAAAAATTGAAAGAGAAGAAAATGATACAGAAAATCTGGCAAAATTGGTGAATCTGAGGAAAGGGTATATGGCAGTTCATCATACTTAAACATCATCTGCAAGTTTCAAAATATTTCCAAATAAAAAGTTTTTTAAAGTCTGGTGGAAAGAATCTAGATAGAAAATGTGGATCTATGTACCAATACCTCCTAAAAATCATACCATAGTTTTGAAAAAAATGATTTTGAGATCTATATCCCCATTTCTAAATGTCAAGGAGGGCTGTCTGTGAGGGGAGAGAAGCAAGGTTGCCTTAGGGGATTGAGACAGTGGTTATGGCAGTGGTGGGACAGGTTAACTTACACAGTTTAGGATTCAGGCCAGGGTCAGCAGTGGTGGGAGTGAACCCAGGTCACCAGATTCAGAAGGCAGTTCTCTTGCCACCACTCTATGCTTCACTGAGTGTTTCTGTTCCTTTGTTATTTTGCTAGTAACCTGGTAACTATATTCAACCTAGGATCCTATAGTACCTTATTTAGCATTCAGGTACCTACAAGGTTCTGAGGAGCAGGAAAACAGTACTTTTAAGACGGCGAGGGGAGAGGGGAGGGACTCGAGTATAGTTCAGTTCTTGAATTTCTCATTGTAGTCTCATGTTCAAAAGTCATTGATTAACCAGGAAAACAACATGTTTAGTCTGCATTTGGAATTATACTTTCATGAATTTACCAGGAATTCTCTTCTGTGACCTAAACAAATGTCAGATTATGAATCTATGACAGGTCTTAATGAAGTAGATTAAGGCCTTTATTCAATTAAACGTTTTCATAGAATGAAATAAACATTGTAATCTTTTTTACAGAACACTTTCACATCAGGCCATGATTTGATTTTCTACCTGTTCAGAATACCAAGTTTTGCATTTCTTTAAGCCCTAATACCTTTTTGTGAGAGATAAGACAGAAGTCATCCCTGAGAGATTTATAATAGTACTTAGAGCAAACTCATCAAAGATTCTTCTACAAGATTGTTTTGGATCCTGAGGAGATATATTTAGTAACTGTATTGAAGAAGTTGTCACGTAACACAACATTTCATTGATTTATTTGTATTATTTTTGTGTCTTTACTGCAGGCAGAGAATTCAGCATTGGCTTTGGAAAATGAAAATCAAAGGGAACAGTATGAGAGATGCCTTGATGAGGTAAGGGGAACGAAGAGCTTCTGGATAAGAGGCTGGACTATTTAGGATTCCTTGGTCAGATCTTAATATATGTCTGTTACCAGTCCCGAACAAACATTAGCATTTAGTCCTTGAAAGGGAGGTTGTAAACAAGGAGTATGGATATGGAAGCTCAGTCCGTCCCCTCCCCGTCCCTCCCTATATCCTTATACAGGCGTCTACAAATTACTTTTGGTTATTGTTTAATATTCTTGGGGCATAGGTTGTGAGATGCTTCACTGTATGATAAATTCCTCCTGTCCAGTAAGTGTGATCCCAGCCTGTGAATGAGAAAAGCTGCCTCAGGGCACAGTGCATCCTCTCCAGTTGGATGCCATTTCTGAATAAAAGCAAAATCCTTGATAGAGTGGGTGGGAACGGTGTTCACAGTTGGCAGCCAGAGGGAAAATATCAGTCAGTAGATTGCGAACAAGCCAAGAAGACAAAGGGAAGCGAGGAATAAAATTTGAGCAGAATGGAAGGAGACAGAGCCACGAGCGTGAGACAACTTAAGAAATATGATCTGATGATGATGGAGAAGTGAAGGCAGAAATGGCGGGGGTCTCAGATTCCCGAGAGGGGAAGGAGAACTGGAAAGTGTGTAGGGCCCTCATTCTCTTCTTAGTCATCCTCTCATACCTGGCAGGGAATATACCATCCATCCTTCCTGGTCACCTAGCCAGGACTTGCCAGCGACCTCCCTGACCAGCTCTCATCTGGGCTTGGCTGGTAATTGGAGTTATTCATTTAATGGGATGACTCTTCCAGTCATCTGCCCAATACCCTAAAACTTGCACATGTCCTTCTAGAAGATTCAGTTTAATAGTTGTTATGATAGAGCCGACAGAGATTTCAAGAAAATTAGAAAAATATGTTCAGTCACGTTCCACTTCTTGAGCAATGGAAACTGGAAGTATATCTTCAGTCTTTTCCTCCTCACTGTCAATTGGGAAACTTTTTCCAACAAATGCTCTTAAACTTCCTTACCCCTTCCCTACCCCGTCCATGAAGGTGATGAAGTAAATGACAAAGAACACAATTTAAAAGCCCAGTAGTGGCATAGTCATCTCTGCCATATACTTCTCTTTGCCCTCGAAATTAGAAATGGTGTTTCCTCTCAGAGTTCCACATGTGCTTGATATTTCCCTACACCAGTGATTCTTGTAATGTGATCCCTGAACTGGCAACATCAGCCTCATCTGGGAACTTGTTAGAAATGCAAATTCTTTTTTAAAAATTTAAGTTTTAAAATTTATTTTGGTTGTACTGGGTTTTTGTTGCAGCATGTTGGCTTTCTCTAGCTGCAGCTCTGAGGCTTCTTTCTTGCAGCACAGGGCTTCTCTTGTTTCAGGGTAGGACTCTAAGGGAAGCCCCAGAAATGCAAATTCTTAAGCCCCAGCCATAGAGAATCAGAGACTCCAGGAGTGGAGGTGGGCCTGGCTGTGATCTGTGTGTCAGCAAGATCTCCAGATGATCCTGTTGAACCCTGCAAACCAAGACCCATTATCCTCATAACACATACCACTTTGCTTCACAGTCACTTGTTGAAGAACCTTCAAACAGTCCCTAGAAAATTGTTTAGTTATTTAATGTTTTAATTGTCTCATAGCTCCAGCCATATGGGGCTTTCCTGGTAGCTCCAATGGTAAAGAATCTACCTGCATTGCAGGAGACCCAGGTTCGATCCCTGAGTCAGAAAGATCCCCTGAAGGAGGGCAGGGCAATCCACTCTAGTATTCTTGCCTGGAGAATCCCACAGACAGAGGAGCTTAGTGGGCCACAGTCCACAGGATCACAAAGAGTCAGACACTACTGAGTGACCAACACTTTTCCAGCTATATGCATTAGTTACTCAAGCAAAATGGTGTTTGGAGACCCTCTGCCCTGTCAAGACTTGAAAGGACTCAGAATAATCTTTACAATGTCCAGAGTTAAAAGAACCACTCAAATAAGCTGACATAAAAGGGGGAGTGATGACTCATGTCTAGTGAGTCCAATTCAGCCCCTCTCAACCTCTATTCCCCAGGCTGTTGGTCCAATGAAAGTTGAGGCCAAGAAATTCCAAATAGATCCAAGGATATTTAAAGGAACAGATAACTGCCCTTGGGTCATATGTATTGATCAGCAAAGTACTACCTTAACCTCCTGCACAGGAATTTCCAATAAGAATCCCTATTCAGAAGTCAAATTTTTGTGAATCACACCACATAAACTTAATTTGTCATAGTTTCCCCATAAATCGTCCTTCCTCATCAGTCAAAAAACTCCCAGCATTTATTTAAGGAAACTCGGTCTGTTTTCTATATGTCCCCTATGCTTGCATCTCAAAGGTTTTATTAAAATGTAACTGGCAAAACTGAAGTGTTCACCCACAAAATCTTTTATTATAAAGTTTCCACTGAAGACAGAATTTTCAGAGGGAGAATTTCTCCCTTCTTAATTGCAGAAATTAACTGTTGCCAAAGAGGTGATTTGTAACAAAGAACCACCTCTGAGCAGTGCGAATGTTTTGTATTCATGAATCCTGGCCCCTGATTACACATGCCAGTTGTTTTGTAACTAATTGCACAAGGGGAGACAATCTATTTCTATGCATTACAAGACAACACTCTCAAAGGGGTAGTTGAATGTAGTAATAATGCCAACTGGAAATTCTTTTCCAGGCTTTTTGTACTAATTAAACAAACTAACAAGGTAAGGCCTCATGTTAAGTTATTTCCTTGCTAGTGGGTTTCATAAAATATACACAGGTGGATAAAATGTAAATTTGAAGTGTTCTTCAATCCCTTTTGCACTGATTGTCATTTTCTGAGAAATGGAGAACATATTGAGGATTGGGGGAAAGTACTTGGGGATCAGAGATTCCCTCTGATTTCCTAATAAGAGGGTGTGTTTATTCAGAAGGAACAGACATGCATCCATAGGTACACACACACACATACAAATACATGCACACACTTTGTCACTTCACCATCACCTCTACTGCCGCCCAGCCCCTCATCTCCTCACCTTGAAATACAAAAGCAAAACCAAGGACCACTCTTGATTGTGAGGGAAGGGACTAGAGGTTTTCATGTTTGCATCTAGCTTCTGTGTCCAGCTGTTGAACAGTTCACTGGCAAGCAGTGAAGCATTTATTGTCAGTATCACCTTGGCCAGTTCCTTTAAGACCAGTTTATTCCCAAGTAGAGAAGTGTAATGACACATACAACTTCCTCAAACTAATGTCTTACATTTGGGTAGGTTCAGCTGTGCCCTCCAAACCTTTGTAAGATATGAACCTTGCCTGGGCTCTGGGATCTCAGGGTGCCCCCAGCCTAGCAGGATAAGTGAGGGAGATGGTTAATCCCAGAGGAAGGACGTGAGGGAAACTCACAGAGGAAATGGGCTGCACTGGGGACTTGGAGAACAGACAGCACAGTCACCAAAGGTCAGGAGGAATGGTGGGCAGGAGGTAAAGAGGGCTAAACTGAAAGGACATCTTTAATAGAAAGAGCTGGAGCAGGTGAGGTCAGATCTAGAAAGGTGAGTGATTCTCACTCTTACCAACACTCCACTTACTGTGGAGCTTTGAAAGAACAGCTGGCTGTCCCCAGAGATTCTGACCTGATTCTGCTCTAGATCAGAGCCTGAGTATTAGAATTTTTTAAAGCACTCCAGGGGTTTATAATATTCAGCCAAGATTAAGACCCACTACCCTTACGTCTCTGAATGTGTGTTTTAGAGAGCTTTTCAGAAAGCATCTGTAAGAGGATGAAAGCTCCACCGAACTGGGTATGATGATAGAAGAGCCAGGTGAACCCATGCCGAGATTTAAGGTTATTTCCAATTCCCTAACAGTGTCTGAGCAAAAAATAAACCCTAGCCCAGTGTTTCTCAAATTGTTTCTCCAAACCCCTTCTGCATCACCATGAGGTGATGTGTCTCAATTGAGGTGTCTCAGTTGTTAAAAATTTGGTTCTTAGACTTCACTCAGCTACTCTTAAACAAAATGAGGGGTGAGCGAACTGACAACTTGAAGAAATTTCCCAGATGAAGTCACCAAACACAGAAGTTGGAGAACCTGCCTTCCCCATCAGGCCATTAGCGTGAGACCAGAGTTCATAGTCCCCCCAGCTACCAGAGTATTTGAGCTCTTTGACTTTTCCACACTCTANTCTAAAGAGTGATGTAGCTGATACAGAGTGAAAAACAGAAATCTTGAGTGAATTATCTAAGTCACACACACACACAAATCCTTGAGGTGAAATTATGGTCATAACCATACAATTATGGAATATATCATTTGTTGTGACACAAAGGCAAATCTCCCATGACTTCTGTTCCTCCCTCAGCAACCAAAAAGGTATTTTGCTGGCATACTGAGAATTGGCCCTGATAAGTATCTTGAAGTCACAGAGTATATTTCCTTTCTAAGTACTGATAGGAAAAAAAAAGTTATTTCTATAAATTTAGCAGTTTCTGTTAAATGTATTGATACATATCATGTCCTAGTAAAGTAATTCGGTTTATCTCAAAAATCTACAGGTTCTCTTAAGAGAGCTGACTGTGCCTCCTTTAGATCAATAACGTTCAAGTGACAATATTTAACACAGCTCAGTTCCAATTATGCCTCCAAATCATAGGTACAAGCCTGTAAGTGCAATCAGTAATCTGAGCCAAATTCATATTTTTGTCTGAAATATATTTTGTCTTCATTAAGACAATTATACACACTGAAAATCTAACTCTTCTATGTTCTTTTTTTAATTTTTTTTTTTTTTTTTTTTGCCACTAACACAAAATTGGGAGAAAGGCATTTTTCCCTGTAGTTGTTTTACAGTATATCAACAACCTCAGTCTTATCTTCAAGTTCTTTAAAATAACCAAATATTCATGGTATTTTTTTAATTTTCCAATAAGAATTAAGGCTCTTATATGGTGGAATCTAGCAACACAGCCATCCAGATAGAAGCAGAACACAATTTTGTAGCTTTAAACTAAAAGAACTCCCAATTTCTATGTATTTCTCTTGTACAAAGAGCAGTTGGGCCATCTGGGTGCACTTTTCTAGCAATGGTATGTGTAGGATCTAGTTTCCTTAGAGTCTGTTTATATTTACTGCGCTCTTTCAAGGAATCAGACTCCACGTCTAGCACTTTAAATGCACAAAATCATTTGGTTTGCACCACAGTCTTGTGAGTAGAACGATGAAGATAATTTCCCCATGGTTCCAGCTGCTACAAGTGGCAAAGCCCACGTTAACCTGGGGTTATTGCATTCATACTCCATGGCCTTATCCTTTGCACCATTCGGCCTCCACAATCCCTTTCAGTCACTTAATGTTTTCCCCACTGTAGTTCAGCAAGCAGGGAAACACTGTGAAATTCAACAGATGGGTTGAAATCCAATCATTAGTCACATACGATTGCAAGAAATAAAGGGGCAATGTCACAGGTGGATTTCTTAAAACTTTTGGAAGCATTGCCAGCCCTTGCTAGCAAGGACATCCAGGATCTGACTTGCATGTAGTCAAAAATGACTGCAAGTTTGGAGCTCTTTCCAAATCAAGCTTTCTCAGAATCAGTCTTATTTTTGGATGATAGAATTTCCCAACTGCCAGGGACCTTAGTGAACATTTAATCTTGAGCTTGTCAACTAGCTTTGATAATAGGCTCAATTTACTGTAATTGCATAAACTGTTCAGCCATCACTCAGATTAAAAATGTTTTAATCCGAATGCCTTTTGGATGAAGGCTTCCAGTATTCAGTTTGCCACATGACTCAGCATTTCCCATTGATTAGAACTGGCCTGTTTCAGTGATACAATCATGTTACCTGTCTCACTGTTTTAAGTGTTTGATGTTGAGGTCCTTGGTTGGTCTGAGATGTGCACAATCTTTTCCAGCAATAGCTTTTTTTTTTTTTTTAACTGAAGTATTAGCACTCTTAGAAGAGATAGGGATATGAGTGACAGACACTGAAAAGGATTGTGACAAGGAGAGGCTGGTGGATATGGTGGTACCAGTAAGTCCCAGGGAAGGATTAAGGTGGTGGCCCTTGACAAGCCATCTCATGAAGCAGCTGAGGCATCCCTTGTCTTGAAAGCCTGATTTTGTGCAATAACTCCATTTGCAGATGAGGAAACTTGAGGCATAACCAGAGTAAGTAACTTCCTCAAGATTGTGTGGGTAATAAGGACCAGAGTCCAGGCCCCTTAACTCTCAATCCAGTGTATTCCCATAATACATGCTACCTCTGAAATAATTATACCAGTATAATAGCATTTTACATGATAAAATCAAATTTCAATAGTTTTGAACAATAATCTAGTAGTAATATCAGTATGCATCAAGCTTCTAAGCAACCAACATTTTCCTAACTTTCCTTTAGCCTGGAGCTGGAAATGTTTTTGCTCTAAGTGCATAAAGTAACCATACTCCATAGCTGTGTGAATCCAAAATCCAGTGAATCCAGAATCTGGTTCAGCCCCAAGCACAGGGGAAACTTGTTAGGAGTGCCGTGTGTGGATCCTCCAGGGAAGTTGTGGCTTGGGATCATTAAGATACACAGGACCCTTTTAGACCAGTATACCACATTGCTCAGTATATTTTCCCCACACATCCAGCTGTAATGTCTTACTTTGTTTTCAGTTGAGAGTGGCATGCAGATTATGAATAAAACCGGCTATTTCCTTGAACCCAAAGACCACTGTACTTGCTTACATGAGACGAAATGTAGTCAAATCTTTGGCATTGTTTACTTCTTCATAACAATTATACAACATATCCCCTTTTCTTTGCTTCAAAAGACACAACCCCATGTTTTATTTTTAGTGAGGTCCTCCTCTTGAGACCTGAGAGGTACAAGGGAGTCAGAGAAAAAGAAGGGTTGTGCATGAGGGCAGATGGTCCAGCCCTTATAGGGAGCCATGATCTCAGAGGCTGGCATCTAAACAGAAAAAGTCTGTAGTTTCTAATGCCTTTCCTGGGAGGCATAGTGTAGTTCCCATCTCTGTAACTGACAGAGTCAGCATTAATGGTCCTTTTACCCAGCCGCAAAATGTCCTATGTGCCTTTATGTCAGTGGGTTCTCATTGTGAGCCCAGAGGAAGAAAAGACAGTCAGCTGACACTCTCTGCTCAGGTCTCACTGTAGTAGTCAGAAAAATTGTTGTTTTTCTCTCTCTCTTTCCATCTTTCCAGTCTGGTTGACTTATGTGTATGCACATGGGCACACACATAGTTTTGATTACAGTTTCTTGGGGTGAGAGCTGTCTGGCATCATTTACCATCCACGGCTTGAATGAAGAAAGGAAGAATGTTAGAACAACACAGAATAGTCTTTAATGTCTACAAATTTTCTCTGCAGCTCATGTCTATTGGTCAGTGATGATAAGACCTGCATCACATTCCTAAAGCCCTTTGTTTTCCCCTCTTCTGTGTACTGATCTAGATAAGCCAGGAGTGATAAATGGTTCTCAAGGTCAATAAATTGTGTTCCTGCTAATGAACTTTTACTGCCTTAAGTAATAGTAATGGCCATGGAAATTTGGGCACTGGTACAAAAACTCGTTATAGAATATATTGATTTTTTTCCCTTCTTTTTCTAAAAAATCTCATCTGAAGAGATCTTTTCAAGTTATTTTCAGTTTTGCTGCTAAAAACAGTTGCTGGTATTCCTTACAAGTCTCCTTTCTCCTTGCAAATCCACACTTATATGCTTCTGTCTCCACCCCTCCCCCTGCAAGTGAGAATGATTGTGTTTTCCCACCCAATAGGTACTATTAATATTTATTTACCTCACAGTCAAGTTTTATTAATTGCTTAATTAGCAGTAGTGAAAACAATTAGTGTTTGGGAGCAGGGAGTGTTATATACATGCTAAGAGCAAAAATTAGCATAAGTGAAACACAGAGGTTGAATTCTAAATAAAGACAACAAATCTAGCCTTTTAATTTGAGCAGTGCCTAGGGCTCCAAAAGAGCCTCTGCCAAGTGGCATGCATGTTTACGGGTGCACACACCCACTGCCCCTAATTTATAACCACTGCCTTCCTAGAGCTTATACCTGGGTGCCTTGTCTGACATGACGTTCCTTTGCCCCGCTCTTCATTAGAGGCAGCAATCAGTTGAAAACATCCTAAGCATAGGCTTCCTATTTACCTAAAAAGGTGAGAGGAGTATAAGCTGTGCATTGAGCTATTATACCGTGCCCTGTCTCTTTGCCTTCTGTAAATGGATTGGATAAGCCTGGAAATGATGAGGCTCCTCAGGTAAAGCCTTTGAAGATACTAATAGACCTTTCTCTAGCTGCACACTCAGGTTGCCACATGGTTATGTATGGCACACACCTACTAACCTCTGTGACTCTGGGAAGCAGGGCTGTGGACTGGCACTTTGTCTTGCTTGCAGAGCCTTAAGTAAGATCTTAGTTGCCCAACCTGTAGTTGCCCCACATCAGAATATATAGATGGATAAACTAGTAGTATATCCCATCATCACTAGAGAATAAAAGAATTCACCATAATCTTCCCCTTTAACAAAATAATCACACAAGTTTACTAAGCTCCACTGCTCTGTGGGATACTGTACTAGATGATGAAAGAAAAGTGTCAGACAGTATGCTCATGCTGGTGTTTCTGTATCTTCTTACGCTTTTTGAGGAACATGTTACCTAATTGACAACATTAAGTCCAAAGCATGAAAGAAAATTAACACAAAGCAGTATGTGATATTAACTAAATATCACAGAAGAAGCACTGAGCGCTTACTGGAGTTCAGAAAAGGGAGCAGATAAAAGTGGAGGATGCCAAATTAAAGCATCAAAAAGGAGACAGAATTTGAGCTGGATGTCACCCAAAGAGCCAGACTTGGACTGGAAGAATGAGAAGGTGGATGAGAAGCCAGAGGAAGGTGAGGCAGGAAGGATGGTGTCAGAATGAATGGCTCTCTCGAGAACAAGCAGACCCTTGTTCTTCACATGGTAAGAGCAGAAGCCTATAAAAAAAAAATCATGAAATAGTGTAAGATAAAGTTTGAAATACAGAAAAGGGTCAGCTTTTGAAGAACTTTGCCTTGGGGCTTTATTCTACCTGGTCTTTCTTGAACCTCATCAGAGGATGTAGACAAGTCAGTACAAGTATATTTATTGTAAGTTTGTTTGGGAAGAAGCTCCTTGGTGGGGTTCCAGAGAATCCTAAAACTCTGTTTTCTCAGCTCCCCTCATGAAAGCTGGGGGAGAGTTCTCATTGGTGTTTTAACTGTTATTCAAAAGAGCTACTCTGAGGGGATGCCGAGGAACGGTTTTTCCACTTCTTCCCCAGCACTAAGGCCAGAACACCCCAAAACGAAATGAAAGTCCACTAGTGTAGAGGGTGGGAAAGTTCCAAGCGGCCTTGTAAGCCTTCACTTCACAGCTGCTTCACTCCATCTAAATGCATCCCTGATTCGATTAGCAACCGCATTGAGAGTTTCAGCTCGTTTCCACAAATGACAGCGAAGGGCTCCGTCAAAAGTGATAGTTTCTTTAGTTCATCAAATCTCTATGCACTGGAAAAACATTACTGTCCTTGTGGCTTGTGCTTGATGATTGCTTTTATGAAGACCGTGAAAGGCCAAATATATAGGTGGAAGCTTAAATTGACTTTATATCACTGAGATTTACCATCTTTAAAAATAGCAGGCTAGATTAATGCATTTCTGATTTCAAGGTGCTATTTTGTTGTTGTTGATTTTTTTTTATATTGGCTTTCCTGAACATAATAACTCTATCAGACAGTGGGCTGTGGAAGAAAATATTATGTGTGATTTATTTCTGGGCGTTTGAAGACTAAAAATACTATTTTTTACTAATGTATCTGAAATAGCAGATGAAATATGGTTATAATATGCAAAGCTACCTTTCAATTATAGACTTTTTTCCCCTTTCAATGTGTTTTTGCAGGATCTCAGGGAGGAATGTGTAAAGTTGAAAACAAGAGTGTTTGATTTGGAACAACAGAATCGAACTCTAAGCATCCTTTTCCAACAGCGAGTCAGACCAACTTCTGATCTCCTCCTCCAGGTATGTGTTTTTGTGGAAAACAGTCTTCGCTACTGAAATGCTATTGACAAGAAGTGACTTAAGTTCAAAAGTTACCACTGTCTTCATGGGCAAGACATACTGCCTCAGAACAGCCATTTTCTCCCCTCTCAAGGGGTGTAATTAAAGTTGAACATCTCTTAAATTTCTGATTCATAGAGAAATGCATCAACAAACAATAAACAGGTAAAAGGAAACAATCAGAGGTATCATCTGGCTAACTCAGTGAAACTGGGAAATGGAGTCAGAAAATAATTGATTGCTTTGGGAACCAGTATTAGTATGTTTGCACTCCATGATGAGCAAGGCAGAGTTTTATGTATTGGCCAAAGAGCATTTCTTTATTTCAAACACTCGGTTAAAAAAAAAACAAAACAACTGAAGTTTGTTGTGCTTTCGTATCTTTCTCTATGTAGCCTGCCTCCTCACAAGCTAAGACTTACTCCACTCTGCCTCAGTATTTTACAGGTTCTCTTTGTCTAGGTGTTCTCACTGAACTCTTTCAGAGGTAAAGTCATGGAAAGTCAGACTATTTGAATCATTTTGAAGCTGTCCCTGAGAAAGCACTAGAAAATACATCTGAGTGCAGGAAGACACATGGATTGGCAGAGGGGTCTAGAAAGCTGATATTTGCCATTGCCTATTTTTTTAAAAAAATCCTCTTAATGTGCATATTTGCTCAAACAAGCTCCAATGAGCCTTGCTCAGAGCCCTTTTGAGACCAAGCTGGCATGGAGTATGTGGGGTTTCACAGGAGCAGTGTACAGTGTGTAAAGGATAAACCCCAGCTGCCTGGTCTAATTGGCTAAAGGGAAGGAGAAAGAGAGATTTTCTAGACTAGCCTGTCCAGTCGGAGAAGGCAATGGCACCCCACTCCAGTACTCTTGCCTGGAAAATCCAACGGATGGAGGAGCCTAGGCGGCTGCAGTTCATGGGGTCACTAAGAGTCAGACACGACTGAGCAACTTCACTTTCACTTTTCACTTTCATGCATTGGAGAGGGAAATGGCAACCCACTCCGGCGTTCTTGCCTGGAGAATCCCAGGGACGGGGGAGCCTGGTGGGCTGCCTTCTATGGGGTCTCACAGAGTCGGACACAACTTAAATGACTTAGCAGCAGCCTGTCCAATACTGTAGCCACTAGCCAAATGGCGCTATTGAAATTTTAAATTAAGTTTCTATGTCAAACTCCTCAGATTGCAAGTGTTGAAAAACCACACATGACCAGCAGCTACCATTAGATACTGTTTATATAGAACATTTCTGTCATCTAGAAAGTTCAACTTGTTTCCAGATGGTTGAGACGGTGTTGCTAATTTACCCTCTGAACTTTGACACAAACATCTTCGGCTGACTCTTCAGGGAAATAATGAGAAATTGTAGTTCATGTCAGAGATAGAAAGATGTTTGGTAAAGCCTCTTTTCAAAATGTAATCCCCCCCACACACAAATGAAAAGAGCTCTCTGAATTGTAAAATAGATCTCATATCTTAAATTAATTTTCTCTCTGCTTTATCTGTTAGTGCTTAATTCATAATTTATTGGTCACAAATTGTGTGGAAAAAAATCATCTCTCTCTGTTTCCTGATCCCAGCCACGATAAATGTTGGTCAGAGAGAATCTTGGATCTGTAAAAAGTTGTATCTCATTTGCTCTCTTATAATCAAGATCCAATATTATAATTACTTTTAACAGCTGTTGCATGTTCATGAGCTTTTCCGTTTTGCCTGTTTTAACTTGAGGCTTTTCTGGAATAACTTTTAAGGATCTCTAGTCCCTGCTTATGAAGCACGATGGTTTATTTTCACAGTAGGCACATGTGCCATAGATATGTAAGCTGTTTCATTCAGTTCAGTTCAGTTGCTCAGTCATGTCCGACTCTTTGTGACCCCATGAATTGCAGCACGCCAG
>SJYV01031857.1:147952-216255 GCA_006410875.1 Neotragus pygmaeus | reverse complement strand
TTATTTTTCCCCTCTTCTGCTACTCTTAGGCCTCATTTGTTCTTTATTTTTCTAGTTTCTTAAGCTACAAAGTTATTTATTTGAGAGCTTTCTTTTGTCTGATGTATGTGTTTATCAGTATAAACTTCCCTCTTAGAATTTCTTTTACTGCATCTGATATTTTTTATGTCATGTTTCCATTTTTGTTTCAAGATACTTTTTTCTCTTTTCAGTTCTTTGGTTCATTGGTTGTTCAGAAATGTGTTTTGTTTTTATTTTAATTTATGCATTTGTGAGTTGTTGTTGTTGTTGTTGTTTGTTTGTTTTTTCCTGTCTTTGGTCTCTAGTTTCCTATCATTGCTTTTGGAAAACGTTTAGTGTGATATCAGTGTTTTAAATTTACTGACTCATTTTGTGTTCCAACATGTGATCTATCCTAGAAATTGATCTTTCCAGTTGAGAAGAATGTGTTTTTTTGGTGTTGTTAAATGAAATGTTCTCTATGTGTCTTGTTGGGTCTGTTTGGTTTATAGTATTATTCACATTTACTGTTTCCATATGGATTCTCTGCAGGATGACCTATCCACTGTTGAAAGTAAGATATTAAAGTCTCCAGCTATTACTATATTGCTGTTTATTTTTCCTTTTACTCCTTTTAGTATTTGTTTCATATATTTATATGCTTCAATATAGTGTGCATAAATATGTATAATTGTCATATACTGTTGATTGATTGACTCCTTTATGATTATATTATGACCCGCTTAGTCTGTTCTGGACGTTTCAACTCTGTTTTGTCTGATATAAGTATAGTTAACCCTGCTTTCTTACCATTTGCTTCAAATATCTTATTATATCCCTTCACTTTCAGTGTGTGTGTAGTTAAAGCTAAGTTTCTTGTAAACAGCATATTAATTTTTAAAAAATTTTTATTGTGTGTCTTTGGATTAGAGAATTTAATCCATTTACATTTAAAGTAATTATTGGTAGGTAAGGATTTATTATTGCCATTTTGTTAATTGTTTTCTGATTATGTTGTAAAACCTTTGTTCTTATCTTACTGATTAAATTTGTGACTTAGTGACTTTTGTAGCAGTATGCTTTGTTTATCATAATCTAGTATAACTACTACAGGTTTTTCCTTTGTAATTATCATGAGACTTACATAAAATATATTTATAACATTCTACTTTAAGCTGACAACAGCTTAATTTCAATAGCATGCATAAAACTCTACACTTTTTCTTCTCCCTTCTCACATTTTAGGTTATAAGTGTTACAGTTCACATATTTTTGTTTTGTGGATCCAATAATAAATTATTGTAGTTATGGTTGTTTTTCATACTTTTTTAAAAAAGCTTTAATCTAGAGTTGTAAGTGAACTGTGCAACACCATCACAATATTAGATAATCTGACTTTGTCTATGTATATACTGTTATATAACTTACAGTGAGTATTATACCTCCATTCATATACCTTTATGATGTTAGTGAGCATTATTTTATTTCCTCTGGAAGAACATCCTATAGCTTTTTTTATAAGGCAGTTTTAGTGGTGATGTTTATTAGCTTTTGTTTGTTCAGTAAAGTCTTTATTTCTCTCACTTTTGATATTCTTGATTGTGCATTTGCATATATGATCACCTCCTCCAGATTTTACTGGTTCATTACAGCAGAAACAGTCCTTAACCATAATGAATATATTGTTTCTCTTGAGTGTGTCTCCTAAGCCCCACAGACTTTTATTCTCTTTTGATTTTTTTTGTTTGTTTTTGCTCAAATGACTGGATAATTTCAAAATGACCTATTTTCTAATTCTTTTGCTTGGTTGAGTCTACTGTTGAAGTTATCTATTGAATTTTTCCATTTAGACAGTGTATTCTTCAGTTACAGAATTTCTGTTTGGTTTTTTGGGATGGTTTCTGATTCCTTGTTGAACTTCTCATTTTGTTTATGTATTATTTTCCAAATTTTATTTAGTTGTCTCTCTGACCTTGTAATTTACTAAACTTCTTTAAGAGGATTATTCAGAATGTTTTGTCAGACTGCGCATAATAGATCTCTATTTCTTCAAGGTTAGTTATTAATATTAGAGCTTTATTAGTTTCTTTTGATGGCATCAGGTTTACCTGATTCTTTGTGATCTTTGACTCTTTGCATTGGTATCTGTATATTTAAGAAAGTAGTTTCCACTTATAGACTTTACAGATTCCCTTGGTCAGAGGGCTTCCCTAATAGCTCAGATAGTAAAGAATCTGCTTACAATGCAGGAGACCTGGGTTTGATCCCTGAGTCGGGAAGATCCCCTGGAGAAGGAAATGGCAATCCACTCCAGTGTTCTTGTCTGGAGAATTCCATGGATAGACCATATGGTCACAAAGAGTCAGACATGACTGAGCGACTAACATTTTCTTTCACTTTTAGTCAGAGGCAGTCCTTCATCTGCCAGTTCATCTTGAGATTCTGACAGGTCAGCTGGTAGCATCCTTGGACTAAAGGAGCTTGCTCTCAGGGTCTCTATTTGGATGAAGCCGCTGCCTGAGCCCTGAGTTCAGGAGTGCCGCTGATTGGGAATACTTGACTAGAACTGCTGATTTCGTTCTTGCTCAAGTGCAGCTGTAGAATGGGCTCCATAGTTGCTTATCTTTGCTGTTCAGGATTCCTAGTTTGGCATTATACTCAGTGGTTAAGAGGTATAGTAAAAATTGCTTCCCTACCTGGCCAAGGCTATCAAAAAGCTGGTATCTTGGAACAGCTGGTATCTCTCACTGTCTGGGGAGTTAAGGTCAGGCAAAACTATTCCCTGAGCTCCCTGGTCAGGCAGAGCCACTGAGTTGTTTCTGTGGATGGACAGAGCTATTGGCTGGCTTTTCTACTCAGGTGTCCCTGCAAGTGCAGCTAGAAGGTAGGGCACTCAGCCTTCCAGGTGCTCTGGTTATGCTTCCTGATCAGGTGTAACTGAGAGCTATTCTGAACAGTAGGGGCCTGCTTCCCTGCCTGGTGGTGCAGCAGAACAGGCCCCAAGACCAGCACAGCTTGTTGTTTGGGGATCAGATTAGGCAGAATTCTGCATCAAGTACTCTGGCCAGATGAGGTCACCAGTTAGGCCCTGCAGATGGGCAAAGTCACTGGCTGGGATCTCCTCTTCCACCGTTAAGAGGAACTTGGTGTGCTAAGACCCCAGTCCTGGTTACTGTTAGCCTTTCCCCACAACCCCCGCCCCAGCCCCACAGTGTGATAGCTGTGGGGTGATACCCAACTGTGCCTCCAAGGGAGTGACTCCCGATACTGTGCACCTTGGCCTTTCTGTATCTCACTAGAGAAACCATAGGCCCCGGGGGCCTCTCAGTGTGCTGCTGTGCCTTCCGGGGGAGGGATGACGGAATCAGTGTATAGCCATTACTCTTACCCTTCTAATGAGGGCCTTCTCAATCTCTGTGGTCTAGAGGGGAGCTTCCATCTTACCTCCATCTTTTGGGATTTTCATGGGGGTGTCTCACCTAAGTTGGTGTTACTAGCTGATCTTCTTGTGAGAGGGACTAAATTCAGGAATGACTTGTGTCACCATCTTGATGATACCACCCTGGAGGGAGATGCTTCTAACCACAATAAAACTGTGATCTTCTTGGTTCAAAGACCATGCCTTTTTCTGTCCACTTATGTGTATTTTTGTATGAATCCCTTGTACCTAGGTACCCAACTCATATTTTTAATCCTTTAATTTTTAGTTTCTGAGAAGCAGAGATTTTTTTTTTAGGCATTTATGTTCTTTGTTACCTTAGAACTTGCCATTGCAAAATAACACTGCTGCTGCTGCTGCTTAAAATGAACACAACCTCACAGAAGTACCCAGAACTGAACTATCAAACAGCCAGTCCAAAGCCATCTCCTCTAGAGTATTTGGCCATTCAGAGAAGTTGGGAAATGCTAGTCATATTAAACATTTTAAAATGCATTTATTTTGTTTTATGGGACTTTCCACGTGGAGCTGGTAGTAAAGAACCTGCCTGCCAATACAGGAGACAAAGAGATGTAGGTTCAATCCCTGGGTGGGGAAGATCCCTTGGAAGAGGGCATGGCAACTCACTCCAGGATTCTTGCTGGGAGAATCCCATGGATGGAGGAGCCTAGTAGGCTAGAATCCACAGGTTCACAAAGAGTCAGACAAAAGTGCAGTGACTTAGCACACATGTGTTTTGCTTTTTTAAAATATCTACCTATCTGTCTCTTGGGTACTTTCAAAATATAGACAATAAAGTGAGAGGAAAAGTAGAAGTCATCAAGGGGACAATAGAATGATATGGACAGAAATATGGGAGGAGTAGGTGAGTGAGTGAGGGGTTGGGTGAAGGATGGAGCAGTGGGTCTGAATTCTGGTTATGGAAGGGTTTCATGTTGATTGACCTGTGCCTCTCTTAAGACACAAGCCATGAGGGAGTGAAGAGAAGAGGCAGGGACAGCCATACACGTTTAGAGCGGCTATCTGGTTTCCCATACTGCTAGGTTGTAGGTTTGCCTTATGAGTTTCTGACCTTGAGCTGCTTGTGTGCTGGCCACAGAGGCAGCCTCCAAGCCCTGCCCTGTAGACCCACAGAGCAACAGGAGCAGCAGTGTGGTGATGCTTCAGGGATGCTGAGGACTGTCCAGGTCCAGATGGTGGAGTACCCACCAGCAGTGGTCTGTCAGCTTGCATGATCAGAAGGACCATGCTGGCTTCATTATGGACACCTGTCAGCATGAAAACATACAGAGAATGTGCAGCAGAGATCTATCTTACACACTGAGCCCTGCAAAGGATGTTAACTTGTCTGAGGTGCATAAAGTGGCCTCTCTGAGAATGAAGGGACACTTTAAAAGACCATACAACTCCTGCATGGCAGGGCTTGAAATGATGAGATCCTCCACACAAGGTTTGTTTGGAATCAAGTTAAGAGCTGCAGAGGAGACGAGAAAGAATCTTCAGGGTTATGGCATGATGTGATTTTCTCCTCTTCACAATGTATCCAAGGCCCTCTATGGACTTGCTTTACCCTCAACAGCCTCATTTTTCTTTTTTTCCCTGACACAAATTCTCTACTCTAGCCAAGCAGAAACATTCTCACTCCACAGAGCATGACATAGGTTTTCCTTCAACTGTTCCATTTTGTATGTCATTCCTCCATTCAAAATGCTATTCTACCCACCCTTATCCCACCCGCTGCCACTCCTCTTTATTCAGTTAACCAGTTCAGAACATCAAGAGTTTGCTAGTGTTAGGGATTCAGTGGTAAAATGCGTTTCTCAACAGTTCAGTCTGCAAGTGCCGTGGAAAGAACAGAGTGATACGGTGAGGGGCATATGAGAGTCTATGGAGGGTGGGGATGGGCAGAGTAGGGGGTACCTCTATTGAATGAGGTACCTGGAGAAAACCTAACAAAGGAAGTAATGCCTCCATGTGCATCTAAACGAATAGGTGTTTATTAGGTGGATAAGGGAGAGTATAAATGCCAGCCAGAAGGAACAGCCTGTGCAAATATGTGAAGGCATCCTTTCAGTCCTTTTTCTGAATTAATATGCTTTGAAAGTGGTCCTGGAATAACCACCCTGCCCCCTAATCTCCTACACATACCTGGCTAACCAGGTCCCAGTCTATATTTATATGTTACTTTATAATACACCATATATTTTTTTCTTGCATGTTTGTTCTTCGTTCCCAAATCATTTGAGGGATGTTTTCTACTTTAGTTCTTTGATGCAATACTCAGGCTTACTGGTTTATGTGTCATGGTGTGCTTCCTGTCTACATTATTGTAGAGGGTAAACATAGCTGTTATAAGGAAGTGAGGGTTGATTCCTACTCTGTAATTGCTTGCTTTGGCTTTTATTTTCATAAGGACAAGGACCTTGATTTTTTGGCCTTTGAACCCTATCAATGCAAAATTCTAATAAAGTGAGCTTCACTAAATGTTGAGTGCACTGAGTGAACCTCTGGGATGAATGTAAAGGCTTGCCAACAGAGGACATAAAAGGAGATGGCTTCACAAAGAAAGTGACCATGAGGGGAACAAGAAGAGAAGGGAGGGAGAGTGGTCCTTCGGGCACTGTCCACTTAAGATGAAGAAGGCAGACTTTGCAATATTATGTTTAGACATCTCAGGACAACCAGGGGGACTTATTTCTCCTTCTAAGTGCATTCTAGTTTTATTGTTTGGTTTAGTGTGGGGTTTGGGTTTTGCTTTAGTTTTATGTCTTCCTGATTCCAATGGGACCTCATATGTGGTTTCCCTCTTAGAATTGTTCATACATCATGTGTCTTGGATGAGGGACTGATGTTTCATATCGTTTGATGGATGTGGGTTCTTATCTCTCCTGCCCAAAGCTCCTACCCCAAAATCTTAGTCATTTAATAGAAGGCACCTGGCTTCCTGTTCTTTGTCTCATCTTAAAACTAGACATATACCAAATATGTATTAATTGCTTTTAAGAGTACATGGATAGCTCTTCATAAACCACCTGTCACCTGAAACAATGAAAAATCTAATATTCTAAAAGCAACAATGCAAATGGAAATGCTTTAAAGGGCTCAGCCAGGTAAAGAGATAAGCAAGGGAAGCTGTGTACCCAGCTACCAGCTCCAGCCACATGTGACCATATGGAAATGCTTGTTAGATTTTACCATAGATTTAGACATTTTAAGAAATTGGCAGTGCAAACTTTTGTGTGCAATCTCCTGACTTTTAAATGTTGGCTCCTTATTCAGCTATTTTATAACACTGAGGAAGCCCAATAAAACATCTGTGAACCAGATTTGATCTGCAACCTGCTTTTCTTTTCTTGCTGTAATGATGATAGGTTTTAATTTCAAATAGTATAAATTCTCAGAATACCTGGGCACCAAGCTTTAGAATCATATTCATGAAACAGCTAGAATATATTGCTGTATTGATTATTTCAAGAAAAATTCTTTGACCATCTACTGAGGATGCAGAATTTATCATTTAATAAGATATAACATGAACAAACAATTGTGTAGCAGAATAGTAAATTAAACAGCAATATTTACCAGTAGAGTTTCTCAGAGGAAAGATTAATTTTATCTGGGATATCAAGGAAGCCTTTCAGGAGGTAGTGACAGATAAAATGGCCCTTGAAGGATGCATAGGAGTTTGTTAAGGTAACAGGCAATTCTTAGACTAGATTCAGGATTAAGCTTAATATCAGGGTTTATATTCAGATTAAACCCAAAGTCTGGTTTTAATTGTGACTAAAAAATTATAAAATTGTCTTCACCTGATTTGGTATTATTTGTCCTTCCCAATCCCTTCCAACAATATCAGATTAATTCATTGAGCTCTATAGAAAAGCATAAGCCTCTGAGGAGTTACCATGCCAGTTGAATTCTCTGCCACTATGACCTTCTACATTCATTCTTTCTAGCTTTTTGTTTGAGTAGAATCTAGTTCAGCTAAATTGAGGAAACTGATGAAAACTACAAAGGCTTCTGCTTCTAAAGTTTGTTTTAAGAGTTTTAACGTTAAAGAACTTTTCAAACCTGAACATAAACCAACATTATATTGAAACAGGCTAAGTGATTGAAATGTAAATTCAGAAAATGTACCTTGTCTCATGTAACCTTCAGGCTATATTTTTTTTTTCATATTTTAAACATATAGGAAAACCTGATAATTCTGAATTTAGTGAATTTCATGCAGTCAGTGTTTATCATAGTAACCTTAAAAGCTCCCACAGTAAAAATTGTTATTAAGCATTACATTTTCATGAATTTTAGATAAATGTAAGGATTTGGAAATGCACGGGACGAAAAGTACTGAGAAAGGCATGGCAATGTTTACCTTGGGATTTGATTATGCAGATTGGAGCATTAATTTCTTGGCACTCAAAGTTGTGGAATGTCCGTTGCTATCAGTGGATGTCACACCAGGGAAATTTTATACCTGGCACTAAAAGATTAAATAACCCAAACTCTGACATGAAAGACCACTGTTTCCAGGGGTGAAAGCAATCTGGCTTTGTCTTCACCTCTCTTACCAAGAGGGCACACTTGTCTGAGACCTGCCTGATGTATTCAGGAGCCACTTTCTGGAGCCAGGTAGAGATTCACAATTTATACAGCTCTTAGGAAACTCAGGAACAAGTCTTTTAACTGGTCAGCCTTCAGAGATGATCCATATCCTTGAAGTCCAGGGTTAGAAGAGGGAGGGGAAGTTGGGGTATATACCAAGGAGACAGATAAAAGCATCTGCAATCTCTCAGCAGAGCTGACCTACCATGGGCTGAGGCTCCATGAAGAGAAAACTTCAGGCAGGCCTGAAGCTCAATGCTGCTTGAGATGGTCAGACCCTAGAGACAAATGGGAGTGCCCTTCAACTGTGCCTGGCCTACTAAGGTTGCTCAGAAATATGCTAGGTCTATGCTAACAATAGCTCCCAAACTGATCAGATGGATGGAGATAAATATTCCCAAGGCAAGATGCTCTCATTTGCTGATGCACTGATGTGTAGCTTGTGTTCTTGGCTGCCCCAGAGCGGTCAGGACCAGCTTCAGGGCACAAAGACATGCCCTCTCCCACCTGCCACCACTTACACACACACACACACACACACACACACGCGCGCGCGCGCCTTGGTCATATTTCCACACACTCTGATGGAAATACTTGGACAAGTGTGGGGGCGGGCACCTTTGTAAGATTGGGAAACCAGAGCAGTGTCACCAAGGCTTCTGTTCATAAGACCAGCTGCATTCAATCGATTTGCAGCAGTCTTTTCTGCCTTTAAAGCAGCTAGTTTCCCTTACCTAGGGAATTTTCTGTTGATCACCATCGGCCTCATGTCTCAGAAGCAAGAACTAAAATAACTCCTGAGTTTTGTACAAAATTTGGAGGTTAGACCTTCAGCTGCGCGGAGGCCTCCTGGAATGAGGGATGAACAGTGTCACTACTAAGACAGTATCACTGCTGCCTCATGGTGCCTGAAGACAGGCCACACAAACACATCACCACCGCCTCCAGCCTCGCTCTGTGGCTGATAAATCTCTACCTCACTGTACCTCACAAGCAAGAGTCTAAAAGGACCAGGGTGTACTTGTAAAGTGATGCAAAGTAAATGGAACAGGGTTGTGCATACAGAGAAGTCACCCATGCAATTCTGCCAGCCTAGTATGGGCTATATAGAGACTGCAAGAGAATTTCTACATCTGTCTTAGGGGGAGACACGGGGGAAGCCAGGCTTGGTGAAATCTAGAGTTTTCCAAGTAGGTATCTCTGATAGTGAGGTTGTTCTATACCTTATTAGCAGACAGATGTCATTTCACTTACTCTTAGTCTGGAGTATTATCACTTTTTAACAAACAGAAATATAAAATTCCTAGAAGCTTTTTGTTCTTAACCAGGGTTGTTCTCCTGGTCCAAAACTTCCTGCCCAAAGTACCAACTGCTAGCTCATGCCTTCATCTCCAATTCTTGCCACCTGGCCTGCGTAAGGGAGGGCTGGTGCAGCAACTTTCAGCAAATGAGCCCATTAAAAGACATTTAAAGGTCTGTCTGGACTTGACAGTATGTTACACTGTGGACAAATCGAGTTAAATATATTTGTGTGGTGTCCTTATAATCTGAGTGCTAGAGAACACCGTGGTGGGCCTAAGTGGTATTTCCCCAAATAAAGACAATGGATCTAATAGCCTAGTAACATGATCAGATCACTTTCAATAGAAACATATTTATGCCAAGGAATAATAGAGTTAGAATATTATATCTCAGCTTTCAAGATCATGTAATCTACCCGCCTTGTTATCTGACACTCAGATTGATTCATGCCTTATGCAAGGTCGCATGGTCTGTTTAGGGCAGGCAGGACTCAGGAGTCCTAGTTCACAGTACTTTACATTTGCTACTGCACCATGGGTGATGCATATGAAATTTACATAGGGAAGAGTAAGAACGCAGTATGAAACATGTGCTGTTAACCTAACAGGCAGCTTTGGGAAGTAGTTTAGATGAAGTAGGCTGACTAGAAACACCCACCCCTCCAAGGAGGCATAATGGAAAGGACAAATGAGGCAGGGAGGGAGGAGGAATCACTGTGTGGAGGAGCAGAAAGACAACAAATACTAAGCTCCAAGCTCTCTTGGGTTCAAGTCCCAGCTCTGCCCAGTGACTTTGCTTAGGTGACCATGGACAGGCTCCTAAAATTCCAAGAACCTTAATTTTTCATCTGAGAAAATAAAGCAACGAAAAATGTCTAAAATGCCTAGTCCACTGACTGTCGCATGGGAGAAGCTGAACAGCTGTTTTATACTTTTGCCCTAATGATCAGCATCTACCTGACAGGGAAACAGAGGAGGGGCCCACAGTGGTCTGGTTCTTCATCTTTTTGAAAAACTGGCCTGAGGGAATGAGGTTTCAGGCCCCACATTTACTGTATTTAATCAGTTTCTCTTCACTGTTGACTTTTGTTGTTTTTGAAGTTTCCTGGGTATTTGTATTTCTGAAGACTCTCTGGAGATACTTAGCTCTAAGTAGATCCTTACAGACTTTTACCTCAATGCCTCAGAGTGAATGTTTAAGCAAGAGTATGTGTATGAGATGTGCTGAGATTGGATGAATTGGAAATACCCTGGAATTACGCTATTTACCTCATCTGCTGGTTAACTTTGAAGGGGAGAAAGATTGTGGCTGGATCACAGAATCCTTTGAGATTCTGAACAAGACAAGGTATTTTTTTTCCCCACATTCAGAGAAAATTTTTCTTAAAACCTCAAGACCTACAGGCACCCTGTGAGGCCTGTCTATTACTTCCTTAAATAAGAAATGAAGCCTAAATCAAGATTGAATTCTTGATGGTGGTCTGCATCATAATCTACTTTTATTCATTCATCTTGTGTTAGACACTTCTATTTCGTATTCTTTCCTTTAGACCTATTTTGAAACCCTAACAAGGTATGTTAGTTCCCTGAATGTCCACCTTTAAATTCAAAGTAAAAGCCCCCCTAAAATCAAGAATTGTTTTCAGGTTTCCCTTTTAATGATTGCATTTCTTTACCAAATAGTTAAATATTTAATGAAGGGATGATAGATAAAGGATCATGTCACAGAACCGTATTGCATAATAGGTATCTTTCAAGGTAATTTTAATGTGAAGAAAATTAGACTTTCAAAACCAAAAGTGATGTGCATTTCTTGATGTGAGATGCATGCAGATGTTTTCCAATAAGCCCTGTTCATATCGTTCTGTTTGATGTTGTTCAAGACAGGCATTGAGATCCTAGAATTAGCACACAGATCTCAAAATAATATGAGTGTCAAAAGCTATTACGATGACACTACAGCAAAATTTGCCATAAAAATGGGGAAAGCTGAAATGCAAGAGATAATTGGCAAGCTGACACCTCTGATGTAAAATTATCTTCCCCTTACAATGTTATATCCATTTCAAAAAGAAAAAATAACCGACTGCATTAATTCCATATGAAAACAGGACATTTGAGATGTTCCCACATGCCTTTTGCGCAGCTGAGTAGATTACCACCATTGATTGTTCACTAAGCTTCCAGACTGTTTATTTTAGTAGCTAAATGTTGCTGCTATTCTCAGACCAGGTTGCTGAAACATTGAAGGTCCACATAATATAGTATTCATTGGTGACCCCTCAAAGATGTTTTCTGATATGTCTTAGTCCTTACCCCTCCTTGCCCTAATTATGAGGAAACATTAAACCCATTCCACCAATGGTTGTGACCCGCTTCTGAAGAATATTTGCTTTGCCTATTCACGCGCCCCCTAAATATTCCCTTGTTTCCTTTCCCAATCACTTCTCCATGATCTCCAGCCCCAGGCAACTGCTGATATGCTTTCTGTCACTATAGATTAGTTTTACCTTTTCAAGAGTTTAATATAAATTGAATCATATAATATACACACTTTGGTGTCTGGGTAATTTTGCTTAGTATCTGTTTGATATGCATCTGGGTAGCTGCTTGTATCAGTTCTTCCACAATGACTTGATCTTTTGATTTGTGATGAGATATGTCATAAGTATTTTCTCAAAGACATTCCTGGGAATGACCAGCTTTTTGGTAGTAGATGCATTTGGGTCTCAGTTAATAGTTACAAATGTTCCCAGGACTTGTTATACTAATGTGTTATTTCCAAATGGGAAGCTATGTGTGTATTTTTAGCTGGATTCTGAGGGAAATAGATAAGTATATAGAAAAGTTAGAACAAGAATTTTGGTGTTAAATGCACCCAGGTTCCAATTCAGTCTTTGCTACTCATTAATATCATGACCCTGAGCCAGTAATTTCATGTCTAAACTTCTGGTATCTCCTCTAATAAAAAACAAAACCCATTATTTCCCTCTTGATTGTTGTGTGTGTATGTTTTAGAGTTAAGAGAGTTACAATTTGTAAAGCATATAGTACAATGTATTAAAGTGCAAATAACAGCCATTTAATTAAATCACTTCTCTATTATTCTTTGATCCATTTTTTATAATCTTTGCTTCTCTCAGAATGCTTATTGCACTTTGGGGGATTAATAACTTTTCATTGACTTTCACTGGCAAACATTTTGATAACTGCCTTCAGCCATTTTGGATACACTTATATACTGTTACAATATACATATGACCCATTTTCTACTTTTCAGAAGTACAAAATTGAAAACCAACAGTATTTTCATGGCATGGAAATTTGCTAATTTCATACTCAATCATAAATACTACGCAAACCATTCCATAGAATACTAAAATGGATAAAACTGTGTGTAGAAGCATATATAATATATAAGAGAGGCACAGTTAAGCCACTGTTATTATGTTAGGAATTATAATAACTGTTCTAGAAGCTAATCCAATTCTGCCTTTTTCTGAGTACTACATTGTGTGACCTTAGACAAGTTACTTAAATGCTTTAGGTCTCAGTAGGTAAAATGAGGTATTTGTCAAAGAAACAGGAGTCCTTCTTTCTGATATATTTTGGTTGGAGCTGAGAATAAAGGATCAGGTGAGTGAGAAGGGGAGCGGGGCATGGAAAACTCATTGAATATTGACTCAGCATAAAAAATATAAAGAAAGGGGAGTCATACTCTGCACACCTAAGTTTGAATCTCACTTCTGAAACTTAAACTCTAAATGCATTATATCAAAACCTATGCTTGTTACTAGAAAATAAGGCTTCCTTTAGCAGAAAAAGAGTTTTGAAAGCTAGTATGTTCACCAAGATAAACTAACAGCCAGTTGTAAAATGTATCTGAAATAAGATTCCATTCATAATACCTATAAAAAATATGAACTACTTAACTAAGATCATGACATCTGGTCCCATCACTTCATGGCAAATAGGTGGGGAAACAGTGGAAACAGTGGCTGATTTTATTTCAGGGAGTTCCAAAATCATTGCAGATGCTGATTGCACCATGAAATTAAAAGACACTTGCTCCTTGGAAGGAAAGTTATGACCAACCTAGACAGCATATTAAAAAAGCAGAGACATTACTTTGCCAACAAAGGTCCGTCTAGTCAAGGCTATGGTTTTTCCAGTAGTCATGTGTGGATGTAGGAGTGAAGTGAAGTCACTCAGTCATGTCCGACTCTTTGTGACCCCATAGACTGTAGCCCACCAGGATTCTCCAGACAAGAATACTGGAGTGGGTTGCCATTTCCTTCTCCAGGGGGTCTTCCCAACCCAGGGATCGAACCCAGGTCTCCCACATTGCAGGCAGATGCTTTAACCTCTGAGCTACCAGGGAACTATAAAGAAAGCTGAATGCTGAAGAGTTGATGCTTTTGAACTGTGGTGTTGACTCTTGAGAGTCCCTTGGACTGCAAGGAGATCCAACCAGTCCGTCTTAAAGGAGATCAGTCCTGGGTGTTCATTGGAAGGACTGATGCTAAAGCTGAAACTCCAGTAGTTTGGCCACCTGATGCAAGGAGTTGACTTATTGGAAAAGACCCTGATGCTAGGAGGTGTTGGGGGCAGGAGTAGAAGAGGACAACAAAGGATGAGATGGTTGAATGGCATCACCGACTCAATGGACATGGGTTTGGGTATACTCCAGCAGTTGGTGATGGATAGGGAGGCCTAGCATGCTGTGGTTCATGGAGTCTCAAAGAGTCAGACATGACTGAGCAACTGAACTGAACTGAATAAGATAGCATATGTAAGATTTAAATGAACAAATGGAAATTTTTCATCAGAAAAGAAGGGAGTAAATGAATAAATGGAAATATATATCCATGAGATAATTGAATATTATTAAAATGTTCATTCTTCCAAAGCCAATTTAAAAGTAAATACATTTTCAATCAGAATTCTAAGAATTTTTTATGAGACTTGTCAAACTGATTTTAGATTCACCTGAGAAGCTTAAAATGTTCTGATATAAACAAGACAGCTTTAAACTACATAGAAGTGTGGAGTGGAAAAATTATCCTTTAAATTTATACTTTAAAATATAATTAATAATTGTAGTAAGTGGAAAAGAGTAGATTTGAGGCACAAAGAAGTAAATCCACTGAAAGAAGTCCAAAAATAGACCTATTTTTAAATGTGAATGTATTTTATGATAAAAGTAGTGTGAGAAATAATGAACTATACATAAATGTTTGGAGGACACTTGATAATAGATTTTAAAATCATCATCATCATCAGAGCCCTACCTCACCATAGGAAGCATAAATTTTATACAGTTTACTATCCTAAATGTACAAATAATACAGATGATAAAATTCAGAAGACTGTTGTCTTTGATCTTGTGTATTGGAGCCTTTCTCAAACAAATATAATATAAACAAAATGACTATTAAATTTTGACTACCTCAAAATTTATAAATTTTCATTGCCTAAATATCCCATAAACATAAGCAAGGATAAGCAACAGACATAAGAGTAAACACTTGAACATATTTAACAATAAAGGAATGAAATCTAAAGTTTATAAATAATTCCTATGAATTATAGTTTTGATTTTGTTATGAGTTAGAAAAATGGAGAGGGAAGATAAAGAGTGGAAATGGGCAATTAACAGGGTGAAAGTGAAAAGAAAGTGAAAGTGAAGTCGCTCAGTCATGTCCGACTCTTTGCGAGCCGTGGACTATAGCCCACCAAGCCCTTCCGTCCATGGGATTCTCCAGGCAAGAATACTGGAGTGGGTTGCCATTTCCTTCTCCAGGGGATCTTCCCGACCCAGGGATCGAACCCAGGTCTCCCACATTGCAGGCAGACACTTTTAACCTCTGCACCACCAGGGAAGCCCTTAATTAACAGGGTAGGAAACACAAATAGCTAATAAACTTGGGAGAAGTTGCTCACCTAACTACTAATCAGAAATTAAAATCCAAGATGCTTTTTTTCTTAACCAACATATTCTGGCATAAATAAAATTGTGATAATATTCACTTCTGTCAGAAGTAGAGGGAGCTTGCTACATGCAAAATAGTATTATTTAGGGGCAGTACTCTTTGGTACATATGTACACTTCTGTATATATATTTAAAAACATAAAAAATGTTTGTAAGAGTATTACCCCTTGTTACATTGAGAACACTGTTATTTCACTGATAGGAGATGATAACTATTTTGTAATGCATGCAGACCAGTGTTAAAAAAAAATGGTAGAGGGAAACAATTTTATGTACTTTTGTTGAAAATATAAACTTCATTTGTTGCTGGTAGGATTATAAACAGGTACAATAATTCCTGTGTGGAAACAGTAGGAAAAAGATCTACCCTTTGACTTAATAGAAACACTTATTCATGTGCAGATGGTGACAGGTAATGTATTGTACACTGTTTTAATAGCAAATTAGTAGAAATGACCTAAATGTCCACCAAAAGAATTGTACTATACTAACAGTATTGTGCAACTGTTTAAAATAATCAAGTTAAACTGTATTTACTCATCTGGAAAGATCTCTATAGTATATTTAGTGAAAAAAGTGAAATTGGAATGCAATACAAATATCATGGTATCATTTATATTAAAAATATACACTATAGTGTGTGTGTGTGTGTGTGTGTGTGTGTGTGTGTGTATGTGTATACATGAAGGGCATGGCAACCCACTCCAGTATTCTTGCCTGGAGAATCCCATGGACAAAGGAGCCTGATAGGCTGTATTACATGGGGTCGCACAGAACAGACACGACTGAAGCAACTTTAGGACATGTGTATATACATACAGAAAATATTCTGAAAAAATGCCTGCTATAATGATAAGAGTATTCCTTTAGGAAAGAATTGGATGAGAGATGGTCAAGTGACACTTCATCTTTCTTGTTGAGTTTGAATTCTTTAGTGAAAAATTATTTATATATTACTTACAGAGTTGAAATGCCTTCTTTAAAATAAAAGTAAATTAAGATAGTTTCAGTGGTAGAAAAAAATTGTTAATGTAAACATTGAGAATAATTTGTAGACATATAATATGTACACAAAACACACATTTATAATGATAGACTTCTGAGAAAGTGTAATATATGTGTTTCATAGGGACTCTTAAAACAAAAATCACATACTACAAGGGAAATTATTGATCTAGATCTTAAAATACTAAGCTATTCTAAGTTAAAACCTTGAAGTAAGAAGTAGTGAGGGACAGAAAGAGAGAGTGTTCCAAAGATTTCATAGGAGAGGAAAGAGGAAGAGAGAAAGGGGTGGTGGTGAAAGGATTCTTAAGGAGTTAAGAGAAAATTCAGGGATAGAGGAAACATTTGTCCCAGTGGGGAAAATAGGTGGTATCATGTTTTCTCAAAATGTGAGAGGGGTATGTGTATTATTGAGGGCAAAATAGCAGGAACTTTGAAGTTAACAAGGAAGGAACTAGTAAGCAACCTAGGCTTCCCTGGTGGCTCACTGGCAAAGAATTCACCTGTCAGTGCAGGAGACATGGGTTCAATCCTTGGGTCAGGAAGATCCCCTGGAGAAGGAAATGGCAGCCCACTCCAGTATTCTTGCCTGGGAAATCCCATGGACAGAGGAGCCTGGCAGGGCTACACTCCACGGTGTCACAAAAGAGTCAGACATGAGTTAGTGACTAACAGCAATAAGCAACCTAAATCTGTACAAATAAGAGATTAAAGGACAATATAACACAAGAGATCTAAAATAAGATGGAGGGAATAAAATTAATTATTTTATTAATATTAATTAGTGTCATATTAATATGACACTACCGTGTATATAGTTGGGAGGAAAATAGGGTCAGATCATGGTCAAAGCTGAATCTGAGATTGTTAGATTGGGTTAGATAATAATACCCAATAATAAGCTGTTTATTAAACAAACTTATAGTAGAGGAAGCAATGAATAATTAATACCTGAAAAATGCAGATATAAGGAAAACAAGTATGGAGGAATTACAACAGATTAAGTGAAATTTAAGGGTAAAAGCCTTTTAAAGAGATCAAGAGGGAAATTTGTAACAATAAAAAGCGTATGTCATGAATAAAAATTTAATCATCACAAAATTGTATACAGCAAACCCCACAGCAGTAACAGCAAAAACTTAAATGCAAGAATATAATAAAAAATACTATCATAGAAAGTGACTTCAGAACATAAAGACACAGATTCTTTCATAATTGGGTAGCTGTGATAGACAAATAATAGGTAGGACATAAAGAAACACATAACCAATAATCTTGATGTAATAGCTATATACAAAACTCTACATCATTTCAATAAGGTATATTCATTATTTTCATGTGTCTATGGAACATATGGAAAAAAATCAATTATTCCTTAGCCACAGAGAAAACGTCAATGAAATAAAAGATGTGTGGATTTTACAGGCCGATTTGCTGATAATAAGCTAATAAAATTACAAATAAATAATAAAAATGTGATCAAAACATATTGCTACTTGGAAATTATATTTAGACAATCCTAGGATCAAAGAGGATAGCAAGGGACTTCCCTGGTGGTCCAGTGGTTAAGAATCTACCTTGAAGTGCAGGGGATGCAAGTTTGATCCCTGGTTAGGGAAATAAGATCCCTGATGCCAAGAAGCAGCTAAGCTCATGCATCACAGCTAGAGAGCCCACATGCCGCAACTACTGCTGCCATCCATGGGGTTGCACAGAGTCGGACACGACTCAAGCGACGTAGCAGCAGCAGCAAGTGTAAACTAAAGATATTTGCCATCTTACAAGGACTCAAACAAAGAATAGTATGTGTCCCATTTCTCATTTAGCATAATGCCCTCAAGGTCCATTCAAGTTCTCACAAAGGGCAGGAGTTTCTTTTTATGGCTGACACATACAATGGAGTATTACATATACAAACATACCTATATGTGTGTGTGTGTGTGTGTGTGTGTGTGTGTGTGTGTGGCTTCCCAGGTGGTGTTGGAGGTAAAGAACCTACCTGCCAATGCAGGAGGCATAAGAGATGCAGGTTCAACCCCTGGATCAAGAAGATCCCCTGGAGAAGGGCAGAGCAACCCAATGAAAAATTCTGTGGATAGAGGAGGTTGGTGGGCTACAGTCTGTAGGATTGCAAAGAGTCGGACACAACTGAGGCAACCTAGCACACACGCACAGGCACACATACACATGCACAGACACACATACATATACACACCACATTTTCTGCATCCATTCTTGCATTGATGGACACTTACGTTGTTTCCATGTCTTGGCTATTATAAATAAGGCTACAATAAGCATGCTGCTGCTGCTGCTGCTAAGTCGCTTCAGTCGTGTCCGACTCTGTGCAACCCCATGGACTGCAGCCCACCAGGCTCCTCCGCCCATGGGATTTTCCAGGCAAGAATACTGGAGTGGGGTGCCATTGCCTTCTCCGACAATAAGCGTGAGAGTATAGCTATTTCTTCAAAACGAGTGTTTTCATTTCCTTCAAATATGTACTCAAAAGTAGAATGTATGTTAACTGAAATGTATGTTGCTGGAATGTATGTTAACTCTATTTTTAATTTTTTGAGAAACCCCCGTGCTTTTTACCATAGTGGCTATTCTCACCAACGGTGCACAAGATTCTCTTTTCTGCATATCTTTGTCAACACTTGTATTTCTTCTCTTCTTGGTAATAGCCATTTTAACAAGTGTGAGATGGTATAACATTGTGATTTTGATTTGCATTTCCATGATGACTAATAATGTAGAGTATCTTTTCATGTGCCTGTTAGCCATCTATCTGTATGTCTCCTCAGGGAAAATGTCTATTTAAAATGCCTCTTTAAAAATTCCATTTGTAAATCAGATGTTTGGTGTGTTTTTTTTTTCTAATGAGTTGTATGAGTTCTTTCTATATTTTGGGTGGTAACCCCTCATCAGATAATGATCTGCAAATGTTATCTCCCACTCAGTAGGTTGCCTTTACCTTTTCTTGATGGTTTCCTTTGCTGTGTGTGTATTTTTTAAAATAGTGTTTGATATACAGTAAGCACTTTGTGAGCCATTACTATGATTATTATTTAAAAACTGGAGCCAAATATAAGGAGGAAATGCAGTAATATAATTTAGACCCAAGAGGTGGAGAAGAATGGGTAGCAGACTTCTGTTTTTTGTTTTAATTTTAAACCATTTAGTAATACTTGACTTTTAAACACTTACATATTTTACTTTAACAAAACAAAATTAATTGACATGAAATTAACTGGCAGTTAAAGATTAAAATAGAAACTATGAGAATAGGGCTATGGTGAGTATGACTGTTTGAATGAAAATTGGAGCAAAGAAATTAATCAATCCATTAAAGGCAGAGAAGTGAAAAAAAATCAACACAGACCTCCCCAACAAAGAAAGAAATTTGAATAAGCCTGAAGTAGGGGAAAATGTAAAACTGCAAATAAATGACATTGGAAATTAGAAAATGGTTTTGAACTATAGATAAGGAGAGCCTTACACCAATAAAATTGAATGCATAGTGTTCTAAGGAGGACAAAAGAGGAAAGTCATCTCAGGAGACGGGAGGAAGTTTTGGCCAACCAGTGACAGTGACGAGAAAAGAAGTTGAAAGGGCAAAGACTTACCTCAAAACAAAGCAGAAGTTTCACAAGACAGTACCATCCCATTCTTTAGGCACAATTTGTATCATTATTTAAACCATTTCAGACTCAGAGTTTCTCAACTCATTCCATTGAGCTAGGCAAACCCAGAAATTGACATTGGACAAGAGCCCACACAAACCTGAAGTACAGTTCTCTCACTTATGAAACGCCTGTGCAAAAACAAGCAAATAATTCTAAACACTGACAAATGATGCCTCATGCCTTTCATTCCAGTCTGGTCCTTTCCTATTGAAACCAGTCCTTTGATCAGCAAAACAGTCACGAGAACAAGGTGGACCAGCCAACCACAGATGCCTCTTCTGGGCCTTCCAGGTTTTCTCTGCCCTGTGGTCTGGGAGGTAAAATGTGTGTGGCCTTCTAATATCTATGTGTGAAGCCCTCAGTGATTGCCCCATGTTGAGAAACAAGACACAGAATAGTCTTTCTCTGACACTCAGTTCTACTTTGCTGCTACTACCAACAAGGTTCTCTTCCTCTAATTTTCCCTATGCTGTTTACCTCAAGTGACTCTTACTATGATGGCAAACAATTACATCCTGGGGAAGGCATATATACACAGATGAAATATGTGCATTTCTTTGTGCAAAGTCACTTCAGTCGTGTCCAACTCTTCTGTGACACTATTGGCTGTAGTCTTCCAAGTTCCTCTGTCCATGGGATTCTCCAGGCAAGAATACTGGAATGGGTTGCCATTTCCTTCTCCAGGGGATCTTCCCAACCCAGGAATAGAACTCACATTTCTTATGTCTCCTGCATTGGCAGTTGGGTTCTTTACCATTGGCGTCACCTGGGAAGCCCATTACACATATGCCCAGATGCAAAGCAGTTAGAAGGGCAAGTGTCTGGCATTCAGACATAGGTGGGCAACAGGCAGTTGAGCAGAGGGAAAGTGGTTAATACCAATGGATGGGTAACCAACAGTGACTGCCACAATATTGCCATATGACCATGGGGGAGGGAAATAGAGAATAAATCAGCACACCCCCACCCCCAATTAATCAACTAGACTTTGTGTCACATTTCCCAAAAGTTTTTTTTTTTTAAAGGATGAACTAAAAGCAAAATGAAACAAAATTGCATGATATTTTGCTCCCTTGAACAATCACCATGATGTCTTTAGAGAATTTCATTTTCTCTTTTGTCTTATAAATTCTGCGGGTCTCCCTGTTTTCAAATATATATTTAACCCCTCCTCAAGTATACAGGTTTATTTCTTTCTAATTTTAACACTTGTAGGTAAAAGGACTACGCTCCTCTCTAGATCCCAAAGCAATTCCGGAAAGAGGTGAGAGCTGGTGAGAAAGGGTGTCTTAACGTATGCTCAGTACTAAAGGCAGCCTTGATGCATGAAGGAACTAGAGTGTGAGATTCCCAGCCCCTAGCTGGTGAGCACTCTCTTCCTCTCTACAGTGCAATTCTCATAAAGGTCAACATATTATTGAAAAAAAATGATGTATTATTAAAAGTTGTAATAAATTATTACCAAAGTTTCTTCCAATAGTACAAAGATCCAACTTTAATGATTTCATTTATGTAATATTCTGTGTTACAAACAAAAAGAAAACAAATTTCATGTAATCATCTCAGTGGCTGCCAGAAATTATTAAAAAGAAAAAAAAATCTTAGCAAGCTAGACGATACTTAGTAATAGTTGTCTCTTAGAATCCAACAGCAAGTTTCATTTACAATGTTTAAAATATTTAAATTAAAATCATCAAAAACACAGGTATGTTTATACTTGTAGCTATTTAATATTTACTAGCCAATCCAATGTGAAAAGTAAGGAAATAAGTGCTATATGTATTGAGGAAGGAGAGGCATATCGCTATCATTATTTCTGAATAATATGATCTGGGAAGTCCAAACATATTACTGGAAAGCCTTTACAAGCAATTAAGAAAGTCATCTAATGTGTAATATAAAAGTACAAAAAAACACCAATTCTACATACCAGTAATGACTAATTAGAAAATTAAAAGGGAAATGCATTGATAGTAACAATAATAAACACCTATAAATACGTCCATTTGAGAGCTCTATGAATGATATGGGAGGTTAACTGTAACATTGTATTCACTGTAAGAGATCCATAAAGTGGAAGGATAATAACTATGGAACACACAGCAATATAATGCCAACTTTAAAAAAGCAACACTATGAGTCAAGTTTATCCAGTGTCTTACTGAGGTCTATAGCTCAGGAAACAACCTCTCAGATAGCTCTGAGAAACTGTTTCTAAAAGGTAAGACAGGGATAGTCAGCCAGCATATATGTGATGTTGGTAAAAGGGTACATGCAACCATGTACACGTGTCACAAGGAATGGCTGTCTTAGTTAATGATTTTAGTATGTATGGGAAGATGCAAGAGTCCAGAATCATAAAAAATTTTCTCCTGAAAATATCTATCTGAAGGCCCATTTTCCAGTTTTCCCAGAGCACAGAGGGTCTTATTCCTGGTTTCCACTCTGAACTCCTTTCAGGGTATGTCGAAGGTCAGTGGTGACAGTGGCGAGTAACTCAGTCACTGTGGGACCAGGTGGCGAGTAATGTTCTTCATTTGATAACAAGAGTATTCTCCAAATTGGTGACAATTACATTGAATCTCATTTATTTCGTTTATGGACTTTGACAAAAACTGAAAGAAACTTTTGAAAAAGAAAGTATGAAGGGAGACTTGCTTGCCAAATCTAAAACTGAATTGCAAAGCTGCAACTAAGTCAGTATGGTATTGGCTCAAAAGTAGAAAAACAAATTAACTAAGCAAAAGAACAGTTTCAGAAATAGTGTTTAAGTAGAAGTTTTGTTTATGATAGAGATATTTTAAATCAATAGAGGAAACAATAAACATTCATCAGTGTGTGAGTGTGCAGTTCTAACTCTAGCACAAGCAAAAATAAACTTCAAATAAATTAAAGCATTAAGTATAAAGATATAGAAGAAATGTTGTTATAATCTTCTGATAAACACTACTAAGTAAGACACAAAATCCAGAAGCCATAAATGACAGATATATTTAATTGCAAAACCAAACCAATCAAACAAGAAACAAAAACCCTATTATAGAAGATATCATAAAGTTAAGAGGCAAATGACAGGGAGGAAAAATATCCCGGTATTAATATTCACACTATATAAAAAGCCCCTCCAGAAATAAGGACAAATACCCAATAGAAAAAATGATCAAAACCTTTGGAGAAGCAGAGATTGAAAGCAGAGTTTCCTGTAAATAATCAATAATCAATATCCAACAATCAAGTGCATTAGTAATAAAAATGAAATGAAAATAAAAACAGCAATCAAAAACACTGATTGACAAAACTTTTAAAAACTAACATCTAGCATTTGATATGTGATACATGTGAAACACTCTTAAATATGAATAGGTACAGTTTTTTGGAAGGCCATTTTATAAAGTATCTATGTTCTCAGTCCCAGAAATACCTGTTCTTAATATCTCTTCATCATAAATGTTTGAGCATGTACATATATAGATTGTTAGGATGTTTATTGCGGTGTTCAAAAGAGCAATGACATAGAAACAACCAAAATAGCCCTCTAGTGGGAAAAAGATTCTACAAAGAATGGTTCTTCTGAGTGATGGCAGATTCTGCAGTGCGAAAAATTATCAGATTTATCTATTCCTACGGATCAGAAAGAGTTTAAAAATATTGTATAATGTATAAGAAAGCAAGTTGTACAACCATATGCATAATACTTTATCACCCATTTATGTTTTTGGAAAATGTGTGTTAGTATGTATTTCAGAATGTAGGTTTTATTATTACTTAGGTTTGATGAGGACAGATAAGGAGATGGTTACCGTGGAAACGATAGTTTAGAAGGACAATGATAATTTTTTGTTCTTCTGAACAATGCAATGTAGCAATTTTTTAAAGAAGTACCAGTTCATATCCAACAACGTTTACACATTACATGCCATTACACATTTATTTTAAAATAAATTGCAAGTTAGGGATTAACAGATACACACTTGTCGTTGTTGTTTAGTTGCTAAGTTGTGTCCAGTTCTTTTATGACCCATGGACTGTAACCCACCAGGCTCCTTTGTCCATGTGATTTCCCAGGCAAGAATACTGGAGTGGGTTGTCATTTCCTCCTCCAGGGGATCTTCTAACCCAGGGATAGAACCCACATTTCCTGCGTTGGCAGGTGAATTTTTTCCACTGAGTCACCAGGGAAACCACAACATATATACACTACTGTATATAAAATAGATAAACAAGGACCTACCATTAATACAGGGAATAGTACTTAATATTCTGTAATAACCAACAGAGAAAAGAATCTGAAAAATAATATGTATATATTCCATATTTATATATGTGTGTAACTGAATCACTTTGCTGTGCACCTGAAACTAACACAACATGGTAAATCAAGTATACTTTAATAAAATAAATAAAAATAAGCTAGAGCATTTCTCACCAAAAAGAGAAAAAAAAAAGACAACTTTGAAGATATTTGTTACCAGTCCCAAGAGGAAAACATAGGCTTTTGTGCCTGATGTGATGCCATGCAGGGGTCAGTGACATGTTTCAGCACCAGGGTTGATCAGAAGGCTGAAAGAGTAAGAGGAAAATGGGAGCAAGAGATTTTATTGTGGTTTTTGCTGGAAAGAACTGGTAAACAGGACAAGCAGGTTTAGAAGTGGCTAGTTTAAATAATTCCAGCAGGCTCTAGGGTGTAGGGGCTGCTCTGAGATATCTAGCCCTGGGGTGATTCAGGCAGAGATCTAGTATAGTGGAGGACAGAAGAGTGTGGTGGGCTACAGTCCATGGGGTCACCAAGAGACAGCAGTTAAGGACTGAACAACAGCAACTAGTATAATAGTGTAACAGAGTGTAAGAGCTAGAAAAGAAGGCCTTGGAAGGGTGTAGGCTCTCACTTGGTTACTTTGCATTTGAAAAGCTCCCTCTCAGGTGAGTAGTTTGCTACTTCTAACCCTGAGCAAGTGCACGCTCAATCAAGTCTGACTCTTTTGAGACCCCAATGACTGTAGCCCACCAGGCTTCTCTGTCCCTGGGACTTTTCTGGCAAGAATACTGGAATGGGTTGCCATTTCCTACTGCAGGATATCTTCCCAACCAGAAATTGAATCCGTGTTTCTTGCATCTCCTGCATTGACAGGCAGATTCTTTACCACTGGGAGAACTTGAGAATCCTCATTTACTACCTCTATAGAATGGCTAACCCAGGGAGAAGTAACCTCTCTGGAATCAGTTCAGTTCAGTTCAGTCGCTCAGTCGTGTCCGACTCATTGCAACCCAATGAACCTCAGCATACCAGGCCTCCCTGTCCATCACCAACTCCTGTAGTCTACCCAAACCCAGGTCCATTGAGTCGGTGATGCCATCCAACCATCTCATCCTCTGTCATCCCCTTCTCCTCTTGCCCTCGATCCTTCCCAGCATCAGGGTCTTTTCAAATAAGTCAGCTCTTTGCATCAGGTGGCCAAAGTATTGGAGTTTCAGCTTCAACATCAGTCCTTCCAGTGAACACCAGGCCTGATCTCCTTTAGGATGGACTGGTTGGATCTCCTTACAGTCCGAGGGACTCTCAAGAGTCTTCTCCAACACCACAGTTCAAAAGCATCAATTCTTCGCGCTCAGCATTCTTTATAGTCCATCTCACATTCATACATGACTACTGGAAAACACCAGAATTGTATAAAACAGAAAAAGCATGATTAATGATGCAGAATGGATTTGTAAATTCCACACATTGTAAATGTTCTGGAAGGATGCACACCGATAAGCAGTGGCTACTTCTGGGAAAAAGAAGAGAACTAGTGAGAGTGGAGATGTTGAAAAGACTTTGACTTTTACTCCCTATACTTCATTATTGAAGTTTTAGTATAGGAACATTTTCATATATTTTTTAAAATTAAGACTAGTAAATGCCACCGATCCTTTTTCTATTCTTTTGATAAAACCTGTATTTTGGTCTTGGAACTCTGAACAGCTTCAGGAAGTGACTGAGCAGATGATGAATATGTATCCTGAGAGTCCGAATTAGAGAAAAGTTGTGTTATTTTCACTTCTGCTGGAAACAGTATGCAGGCTATTCTAGAACTCAGTGGATAGGTGGAACAGGCTCCTCTGTGCTGTTATCTCTGTGGTGTGCTTTGGGGAGTAATTTGTCCCCAAAATGTCTCTTTTGCCATTGGCCAGTGACCCCCACAGTACACTTAGTCTTTTGTTCTTTGGTTGGAGGTATTGTTTATTCTCCTGAGTTCCCAGGTAGCACTGCAACAGAGAAAATTACCAGCAATTATCAGTCCTTAGCACCTTAGCATAATTAGCAGAGCACGAATAAGCCAATTTCGTCCCCCAGCCACCTCTATCACCCCTTCAGCCACCTCTATCACCCCTTCGAAAAGCAAAAAATCAACAACAAAAACCCAGGATTGCCACTTATAGGAACTTTCTGTTATTTGTTTTTACTTCTGTGCACCTCGTTGAAAATAATTTTTACAGCTTGGAAAGGAGTTGAAAAGGGTCATGTGGGAATGGATTTTTCAGGAAAGGCTTAGTGGAGAAATGAAAGAAGCTCTGCTTGCCAAACCTAGTTTGTGTGAGAGAAGCACAAAGCCTGGGCTTTGCCTGTTGTGTCTTCAGACTGTATGTAGTAGGAACTAAAGGGGAAGAGTCAAGCTCATGGGTGAAATCTGAAAATTTGGCCGGAGTACCAGGTGGGCCTCAAGTGTCTTTCAACAGCCACAAAGCAAAACTGATGGAATGTATGCATTCTGTTGGAATTGTAGAAAAAAAGAGAATTTTGGTGTTTCTCTAATTGGGTTGCTCTCCATGTGGAGTCCTGTGCCAGCAGCATCAGCCCCACCTAGCAACCAACTAGAAATGCAGATTATCAGGTTCACCACAGCCCTAATGATGAGGAGTTTATCAAACTGCCTGGGTGGCTCTGATGCATGATACAGTTTGAGAACTCCTATTCTACATCAAGGGTCAGAAATTTTTTTCTGCAAATGGCCAGATAGTTAATATTGAGTCTTTGAAGGCTGCAGATGTCTGTCAAAATCAAGTACTCCTTTTGCTATTGTAGGCCAAAGCAGCTAGAGGAGATATATAAATGAATGGCCATGGCCGTATTGAAATTGTATTTATAAAAACAGGGATTTAGCCCATAGGTTGTGGTTTGTAAATCCGTGTTCTAGATAACAATAACAGCTCCTACTTATTGAGTGTCTCTTGTGGGGCCAGTATAAGGGTTTTCATAAATCATCCCTTTTATTTCCTCAGTACTCTATGAGGTACATGTTGCTTCTGTCATCTCACAGGTCATGAAATGAGTATCACACTTAACTAAAGGCATTCAGTTCACCAGCTCAGAATTCAGGCCTTATTTCACTGCACAGACCATGCTTTTCTTTTCTTCCTTTTATGTTAAATGAATGGAAACTAATTGCATTGTTTCAATATTACTTTCATGACATAAGTCAAACATGGCTGACATTTTCTTCACTTGGTGAACTGGCTGTGTCATTGTTTCAGTAAATATAAAGGAATATTCATAAATGCTTTTCTCTGGTGAGTTGTTACCTCAGTCTGCTGTCTCTGTTTCATTCTTGTTGTTGTTTTTGTAAGAAATGAAGTCTCCTAGCTGAGAACTAAGATGACACCACGTTATTTCTGGAAACCACAAGTGGCAGGAATGACCTGTCACACAGGGCACTGCCCAGCTCGTGCTCCCACGGACCTCAGACGGGGGCCTCCCCAGGGGTTCCGGGCATCTTGGGCAGCACCCCGAGAGAAGACTAGACAGAAGAACACCAACAGGCAATGCCTACTTGTCAGTCTTGTCGTGCACTGAGCTGGCATAGTTACCTGTGGGAAGAGGGCTGTGGAAGGGTCACAGGAGAAAGGAGGTCACTTCCTGAGACTGGACCACACACGTGCACTGTCCACTCTGAGGAGAGTCGTGACGAGAACAACAGTGTAACGTGAACTCCTGGGTTCCACACACCTCACTAAGAGATTTACTTGCTGTCTCTCCATTTATTACCATAACATACAATGAGGAAACACTTATATTTTACAAGTGACAAATAAAATCAGGCAGATCCTTCAGCTTGGACTTGAACTTGTGGGTGACTTCAAAGCCTGTGTGTCAACTAATATATCATAGTAGTTCTGTAAAGTAAAAACAAGTGCAGGGTCAACCTTGGGCTTTTCAAGAGCTTTGTAAAAACCTAAAAATTATGTTTCAGAAATCAACTGAAATATATTTAAACCTTACCTTAGAGGCCTTCATTTAAAAGCAAAAATCAGTAAACCGGAGACTTTAAGGTTATGCATCAACACAATCTCGAAAAATTCTATGAACTTTTTTTCTTTTCTTTTTTATTGAAGTATAGTTAACTATACTGAACAATGCTGTGTTCATTATTGCTATACAGCCAAGTGACTCAGTTATACACAGATATACATTCTTTTTCATTACGATTTGTCACTGGATGTCGTATATAGTTCCCTGTGCTATACAGGAAGACTGTGTCATTTATTCATACTGTATATAATAGTTAGCATANCTGGGTTGGGAAGATCCCCTGAAGCAGGAAATGGTAGCCCACTCCAGTATTCTTGCCTGGACAATCCTATGGACCTTGGAGCCTGGTAGGCTACCGTCCATGGGGCCACAAAGAGTCGGACACGACTGAGCGACTTCACTTTCACCCTGTTTTAGACCACTTTTTGCCACTTGATCCTTTTGGTTTGCCATTTTATGTTGACTTTCTTCCTCATGATACGATAGTTTCTTTGCAGTAACAAACAATCCCCCAAGTCTCAAATCGCCTACTTCTGAACTTCTTGATGTGTGAGAAAACAAATACCTGTATGTTTAAGCGCCTGAAAGTCGATGGTTCTTCTTCTTAAAGCTAGATGCTATACCTGCCAATACAGTCTGGATTATTCTTGAACTGAAAAGGATGTGTTACCTGCAATCTGTGGATGTTTCCAGATTTTCTTCTGAAGGGTTATTTGGAGAGATGATTCTATATAATACCTCCTTGAGAGTCCCCAGTGTATTTCCTGTCTCTTATACACATCTCCCCCCCTCAGCAAACATAAGTCTGTTCTCTACCTTTACAAATTTTTTAGTGTGAGTGTAACTGCTGATCACCGAATCATTCTTTTTAGCATAGCGCTTATAAGAACACTCTCTGGAACAAGACTATCTAGGTTTTTACCTTGAGCAAGTTATTTTACCTTTCTCTTCATTTGTTTCTTCATCTGTACAGTAGCCACGTCCACCTAACGTGGAAGTTGTGAGGACTGAAATAATACATAAGGACCTGAATTAGGCCTGACACAGTGGCCTGGCCATCATTTCGCTGGCTGCAGTTGTTTTTTGTGCGACTCTGCCTCCACACTCTGTCCCTGACTAACTCACGGTGGATATATACCACCCTCTCCGTGTGGCCTTCTGCTCGCACATGAGAAGCAGTCTCATGTATCAGCACCTCTGGGGATACTGGCCTGTCTATTTGCCCCTGAACGCAAGCACTTTCTCTTTCCCGCCATCGGCTCTTGCCCCATCTTTACCCACCTTTCCCCCCCACTGCATTGCAGGCACTTACAAAAGGTCTGTTGCACTAAGCTGAACTGCAATCTGTTCTCAGCTACTAGAGAAACTTCTGCTTGCTTCGTTTTCTTTCTTTGTGCGGTTAACTCTTGTTCCCTCCACTTGCCTGATCTCAGGTTCGCCACAAGCCCTGATGATATGCTCCCTCACTTCATTCATGTGTCCTCAGAGATGATGAGTTCTGAATGGGTGGTCCTGTACCTTGGAAAGGGGGGTACTTGGGGCATATTGTTGGATGATACAACATTTGGGAAGCACCGCTGACACTCACGTTTCAGGGACTGGAGACAAAAATGCCAGCCTTCGTCCCTTGTACCTAATTGCCTCAGAGTTCCCACCAGGCCATCATCTGAGCAGAGAAGCCACCACCATGTCACACAGAAACTCAAAATATTGGGGGCATGGTTTGACAGAAGCTGAATTTTTTTTGGTATTCTTCAAGAAGAATTGAACTTGTTCATTTTTAATTGTGCCAAGGATTTTTCACTGATGCAAGAAAGCACATCATTGATTACAGTGGCTCTCTTTGTGTTTGAGTTGCCAGGACAAGAAAACGGAGTCTGTATGTATGGCTGTTTCATTGGTGGTGACTCCACTAGGCAAGCATCTGACCACTTCACTGTATCTGCACTGGAGGATGCCTGAGCATTTGCATTTCAAAAAACATCTTGTTCTATTCTAAATTATATGTAGTTTTCCTTTTATGTGAGTTCAAGTTTGTACGGTGTATTTTTTTAAGGAATATACTTATTGTGATGACAGGATAGAAAACAAGCTCAGTGAGGGGAAAAGGTACATGGAGCGAGTCTGGAGAAGACCTGCCATGAGCTTTGCAGGCTCTCCTATTAGAGTCACACAAGATACACAGAGGGTTGTGACAATGTGTATGGAATGTAGTCTATCAGGAAAACTCAGCAGAGCCTCAGTGCCCAGGATTTTATTAAGGGCTCGTCACACAGGCACCCTTTATCCAGCATGTATCAGATTTCTAGACTCCCAAAAGGAAAGCAGGTGTTCAACCAAACCACATCATATATACACACAGCTTAGGCATGGTGAGCCACTTTGATTAGCTCAGAGGGTGGGAACCTTCCAAAATCCGGATGCCAGCTAAGAGCCAACCTTGGGTAAGAGGGCCTTTCTGCTACCAAGAGATAGCAGGGAAGCCTGCTATGTTATTTTTTTTTTTCCTGTGTAGTGGGTTATATTACCTATGCATTTTATTGGTAAACAGTAGTGGGGAATTAAAAAATATTCGTTTACAAAGGACATTAAGTCTCATAGACTGAGAACCATTTTCTTAAACAAAATAGTCTTTCACCCCCAGATACTTACCCAGAGAACTGGCCAGAGCTGCGAAATTACAATCTTTTGTTATTGGCTTCATGGGCCCCAAATCAAATACTGAAGTAGAGTTAATTTTTTTTAATATATTTTACTTCCTTCTCCCACCAGCAGTCTGTTAATGAAAGGGTAGCAAACAGAACATTTCTTTTCCTGTATTATGGACAAACCCAGATTGGCCTATTCTACCCCCTATTTCTTTTTCTGTAAACTTCCTATTTTAACCTGGGTATAGTCAATACTGGAGAAGGCAATGGCACCCCACTCCAGCACTCTTGCCTGGAAAATCCCATGGACAGAGGAGCCTGGTAGGCTGCAGTCCATGGGGTTGCTAAGAGTCGGACACGACTGAGCGACTTCACTTTGACTTTTCACTTTCATGCATTGGAGAAGGAAATGGCAACCCACTCCAGAGTTCTAGCCTGGAGAATCCAAGGGACAGGGGAGCCTGATGGGCTGCCGTCTATGGGGTCGCACAAGCTCAGACACGACTGAAGTGACTTAACAGCAGCAGCAGCATAGTCAATACTCAATAAACAACAATGGTTTCTGCTACTCTTATTGTTCTATCACTAATCCTATAGCAAATGTGAACTCTAATTTTTCTTGTAGACCTGAGGATCTTATTGACTGCTGTTGTGGATTTCAAACATGATTTTGACTTGAGAAACAAGGATGATTTCAACATGAGGGCAAAGCCCAGGGCAAGTCATACAAATAAAAGTTGAATGTGGTGGCATCAGATCACCTCTGAAGGCTCTCCATGCCACTCCCCCCACCCCAGCCCACTTGACGCCGTGCTGTGTACTGAAATAACAGTTCCAGCAGGCCCTCCCTGAATACAACATGCATAAACAACAGGTGTGCTGATTAACTGTTTTCTCATCATGGTACATATTTCACACCCCATAACTCCCTAATGAAATACCAAAAGAATACATAAAATTAAATGATTCAAAGATTTAAAGGGTTTATCCTTTTTATGGCAGAGTGGAAATCCACTGAAAACTTGAAAAGAAACTGTAACACCACTACTAGTGATATCCCTAAATAGGTAATATTCTTATTTTTGCTTCAAAAATTGACACTTGAAATGAAATGAAGATGGAAACCCCCAAAAGTGAGGCAGGTACACATTCAGTGAGTGTGAAGCAGACCATACTTGGATTTTTACAAAAGGACGAGATTAATTATCTCATCCCTTCTGCTAAATGAGCAATTGAAAACTCCAGGGAAATGTAGCATTCTGTGACAGTGGTCTTTTGTTTTCCCATTGCTGTTTTCAAACTTGCCTTTGACCTTTACAAGTGGGAACTAGAGCGTGACTGTCTAGAAAGGACTGGCTCAGCATCACGCTTGTAGCCGTATACCATTCCTTTTGCCGCACACCCTGCTCTGCCTGCATTTCAAACCAGATGAACCTAACATGAGTTTTGTTAAGTGATTTCTAGTACATAAGTATGTTGTGTAAGAATCTGCGTTACCATCTGTTGTGGAGTGAACCATTTTGCTGGCATAAATCCATATGGCTTGCCTCTCATCCCATGACCAGCCCAAGGAAAGTAGGTAAAATGAAATGTGAGCAACCGTGAAACTTGAACCAGCCTGTCAGGCAGTTCACCTCTTCTGTATTGAATTCTACTAGCATTCCCTTTCCTCCCCCATATGATTTGCCCTTGGTTACATGGATTGGATGCTGGTAGCTTTGGGGTCCTTGTGGGGAAAAACCCTGTCCTTATTAAATGGATTTCTATTGACTTTGCTGAGGATGTGAAATGCTATATTTAGAGATCAAATCAGATCCTTAATGTAACTGAAGAGACCATTAATGCTTTAACTCTTAGTAACCTCCCCTTCCTTGGGTTTTTTTTTTTTTTTTTTTTTTTGGTCTTCTTCTTAAGGGCATGATCCATAAGGCAGACATGTGAATTGTATCATTAACTTGGCTTGTCATAAACTATACCATCCTCATTATCATGCATTAAATTTTGTGGATGGTCATCCTGGAAGTTCATATTAAATTTGGTGGCTTACCTTGAACATGCTATGTTTCATTAGCCACTTACCTATGTAGAGACGCAGGAGAAAGAGGTAATTTGTCTGTGTCCTGTGGGCAGCACAAGGACAGCTATCTCATTATGAATTCGAGTCTACTTAGCTACACTTGAAGTTGAGAAAATTGGCTTCAGGATATCATCCCACTGATACCACGTACCAAGATCGCTAATACATTGGCCTTCCTGAGACTGCTTGCGCCTCTCTTATATATGTTCCTTCTGGCACTTCAGGTTGACTCGTTGGATCAGTCAGGACAGACTAGGTCACCCTGTGGTGTGTGTGTGTGTGTGCTCAGTCATGTCCGACTCTGCGACCCCGTGGACGGTAGCCCTCCAGGCTCCTCTGTCCATGGCATTTTCCAGGAAAGAATACTGGAGTGGGTTGCCATTTTCTTCTCCAGGGGATCTTCCTGACCCAGGATTGCCCTGAGTCTCTTGCTCTTCCTGCATTGGCAGGCGGACGCTTTACCACTGCGCCACCTGCTGTGATAGCAACGATAAAATCTCTGTGGTTTCAGACATCAAGTTTATTTCTTCTTCATGCTCCCTGACTCTTGTAGATCAACAGGGGAGCTCTGCATGTTTTAGACATGCAAGAGACGTGACCTATGAAGCAGACACCATCTCAAACATTACCAGTCACCAGGCCAGGAAGAAGAGAGTTCTAGGAGGTCTCACATCCCTATTAAAAGCACTCTGGTCTGGAGCACCACATTCACAATTCACCAGCCAGAACTACTAACCTGGCCCCACCCAACCGTAAAACAATAGGAAACGCGTTCACAAAAGGAAAGCGAGTTAGGCATAGTTTCTAGCAGCACTCATGACCAACATCTCGATCAACATCCTCCTTTCTTTTCTGTACTTTAAAAAACTAGAAAGCCATATACATGATTTTTCAGCTTCTTTTTCTCCTAAAAGAGTCCGCGTGGTCCTGATTCTGGCCTGTGAAACCTAAATGGAACTCCGCAATGGGGACTTATGAAAGCTTTGACTTTCCCAACAAAGGGGATTGGGCACAACAACAACCATGGTGTTTTTTATTCATACTTAACTCCTTCTTCCTGTCTGGAAGGGAAGCAGTGTCAGCACATGCAGCAGCCATCTTGGCATGAGTTCCCCACCCCCTGCCTCAAGTGGAGGGGGGTTAAAAAAAAAAAAAAAAATATATATATATATATATATATGGCATAGCAGAAAACTGGGAAGAGAGAATTTGGTTCCTTGATGACATCAGTGAACCACTATACCAGCCCTGGACTGCATACCTGTGGACATCCAGCTATGTGAGAAATATAAACCTTGTAGGCTGTAAGTCAAACTTTCCTTTTTTGTAACTAAATGCAATCCTGAGACAGTCTTTCTATGTTTGAATGTCAAAAGAAAAAGATCCCCTTCAGAAGAATGTGTTACATTCACTCTAATATTACTAGAATATGGCTTGGAGAATTAGTGGCTCAGACGGTAAAGCGTCTGTCTGCAATGCTCGAGACCTGAGTCTGATCCTTGGGTTGGGAAGATCCCCTGAAGCAGGAAATGGTAGCCCACTCCAGTATTCTTGCCTGGACAATCCTATGGACCTTGGAGCCTGGTAGGCTACCGTCCATGGGGTCACAAAGAGTCGGACACGACTGAGCGACTTCACTTTCACCCTGTTTTAGACCACTTTTTGCCACTTGATCCTTTTGGTTTGCCATTTTATGTTGACTTTCTTCCTCATGATACGATAGTTTCTTTGCAGTAACAAACAATCCCCCAAGTCTCAAATCGCCTACTTCTGAACTTCTTGATGTGTGAGAAAACAAATACCTGTATGTTTAAGCGCCTGAAAGTCGATGGTTCTTCTTCTTAAAGCTAGATGCTATACCTGCCAATACAGTCTGGATTATTCTTGAACTGAAAAGGATGTGTTACCTGCAATCTGTGGATGTTTCCAGATTTTCTTCTGAAGGGTTATTTGGAGAGATGATTCTATATAATACCTCCTTGAGAGTCCCCAGTGTATTTCCCATGGTCAGCTCCGTCCATGAAAAAAAGAAAACCTGCTAAAAATGTCTTTTATCACATTTTCCATTCTATTTCCTTTTTCTAAATAGAAGGACTCTCTACAAGAAACCCTTTAATAAAAATATAAAGCTCCCATTCTGTGATTTTTACAAGTCTGGTTTTCATGACTTTTGGGGGGACCTGGGACACACAGAAGAAAGTCTGTTGGAAGTAAAATGAAGGAAGAGAAGAGAATATACTATGGTTTTAAAAACTTTATGAAAGCCTTGAAACTAGCTATGAAAGTCTTTCCGTTTCCTGAGAGTTTTACAGAATAGGGCTGAAATCTCTCAGAATGCAAAACACTTTAAATACTGTAACCTGCTTAACATTAACCTTGACAAATTCAGGTTCTGTCATGTGAATGAATGAAAGTGTGCACTCTTGAAAATTCTGGACCTTGAACATCTAGATTGAAGTAGGACAGCAGAAAATTATCTTTATCTTTCTCTCTCCTTCCACCTTCCATTCCATCCCCATTCTCTCTTTAAATTTTTAACAGATTGAGTGAATGACTTTAACAAAACATCTAATGAGAAAGTCTCTTCAAAAGCACTGTTGGATTCCTCACTTCTTATCGCCAGCGCTTCCCGGAAGGACAGCACTTTGCTTTATGACCGTGTATTGATCGCTAATATCTTTATTGAACCTTGTCTCTTCTTTGCCTCCTACAGGCAAAGGGTGAGAGTTAGATAATAGTATTAATTTTCCAGACATCTGCACACGTTTTAATGGCCTTTTGAAGTTTGAAAATCGTTTCTCTGTGAGCCTACCACAGGGCTAAAATGCCATTAAGGTCTCAACTGCAACAATACATAATGATCATAGCTGAAGAGGTAGGCTTGTCAATGAAAATAAAACTCATTTATTTTAGTGGAGATTCAAGTTAATAGAAGGTCCTTGCCAAACCACAACCAGTGCCTCCAGGTTCTAGAGGTAAATGGCAGGGCACAGGATGGCTGAAATTCACCCATCCTTGTTCACACGTGTGGAAAATCAGGGCTGGGAAAGATTTCCATGTCACATGCAACATGATATGGAGGGTTGGGGAACAGTCAAGTAATTGGGTTCATAAACATTTTGTAGCCATGGTTCATTTTTTAAGATCATAGAGGCCTGTAGTCCCCTTGTCAGAATAATGCTTTGAAATGTGTAAAATAAATGACATAGGATTATAAGGAAACAATTTATATTGAGGTACAGTTGCTAAAATATTTAAAAAACATATGACATATTAATATATGTGCTTCATTTCTAGAGTATGAAATTACAAGTTCAAATAGATTTTCAACAACTGTAATGTGACATGAAGATGTCTGATTTCTGTCAGTGACAAAGTCACCAGTTAATATATCACTGAGGTTTGATGCCTACCTTCCTGTCGGAAGGAGATGCTAAATTTTAGTTCAGGTTTTGTGAAATTGAAGATGTGCATTCTCCCACCAAGTTCACAAATGCTGTGAATTCTATCCATGGACTCCTGGAGTTTCATATTAAGAAGCCCTGAGCATCTATATTTTCTACTTCCTGGCAACTGCATGTTTATGTAGCTACAAAGGCAATTATTTGTATTATTTCTCCCAGAGGAATAAGTGCCAAGTAGACTTTCTAATAGTAGACTTTAGAAAATATTTGGATGACTGTGATTCATATTTTGTGTCACTCCTGGAGCATGTACCCCAAGTTTGATTCTGTGGAATTGGACTGAGTTCTCTGATGACGGCCATACTGCTTTTTTCTTGGGCATCTTACAACTAATAGCAGTGTGGAGCTAGAAGCACCTTGCGAGGTCTGTTTCTTACTCTTTATTCAAGGCTACCTGGGCAGCTGTTGGGACCCTAGCAGATACGATGACGTTTTCACTGGCTTTACCCAACTGGCCTAGGTAACCACATGGACATACTTGCTTTACAGTCTGACATCTGAAATTCTCTGAGAGTAAAGGAAAATTGGTTTCAAGGAGTCTTGTATATATTTTCCTTAGGATTCAACATTGGTTCTCTCATGGAACATAATTTTAAGGGACAGTAACTTCAAGTTAACCTCTATATGAATGAAATTATCAGGGAAATGTTTAAAGTTTGAGAAAAGGAAGATTTAAAACCAGGGGAATGGTTTTATTTCTTGTAGCATACTAGAGGAACCGATTTAGTCTGTCCCATTTCATAAGGATAAAGCAGCATTTGATAGCAGCAACCCCTGTGATAAAATGATTATGGCATCAGGGAGAAAGAATCTAATCAAAGAATTGATCTGTGGATTCCAATTCTGTAAGAGCCAACATCGATCAACATAAATGTCAATAGTGAGATCAGATTGAGAACTGCCAGATTCCTTCAGGTGGTTCTGGAGGCTGATGACAAATTCAAGAAGTAAATGTGAAAAGTAAATGTGAAAACTTTTACAATCACTCGACTGACCAGCAGCAGGCTACATGGTACTTTGGTGGTACCGGATAGTCTAAAATTAATTAGAGATTGTTCTACTGGACATGGAACAACAGACTGGTTCCAAATAGGAAAAGGAGTACATCAAGGCTGTATATTGTCACCCTGCTTATTTAACTTAATAATGCAGAGTACATCATGAGAAACCTTGGACTGGATGAAGCACCAGCTGAATCAAGATTGCTGGAAGAAATATCAGTAACCACAGACATGCAGATGACACCACCCTTATAGCAGAAAGTGAAGAACTAAGGAGCCTTTTGATGAAAGTGAAAGAGGAGAGTGAAAAAGCTGACTTAAAGCTCAACATTCAGAAAACTAAGATCATGGCATCCAGCCCCATCACTTCATGGCAAATAGATGGGTAAACAATGGAAACAGTGGCTGGCTTTATCTTGTGGGGATCCAAAATCACTGCAGATGGTGACCGAAGCCATGAAATTAAAAGATGCTTACTCCTTGGAAGGAAAGTTATGACCAACCTAGACAGCATATTAAAAAGCAGAGACATTACTTTCTCAACAAAGGTACATGTAGTCAAGGCTATGGTTTTTCCAGTAGTCATGTGTAGATGTAAGAGTTGGACTGTGAAGAAAGCTGAGTGCCAAAGAATTGATGCTTTTGAACTGTGGTGTTGGAGAAGACTCTTGAGAGTCCCTTGGACAGCAAGGAAATCCAACCAGTCCATCCTAAAGGAAATCAGTCCTGGGTGTTCATTGTAAAGACTGATGTTGAAGCTGAAACGCCAATACTATGGCCACCTGATGTGAAGAGCTGATTCATGAGAAAAGACCCTGATGCTGGGAAAGACTGAGGGCAGGAGGAGAAAGGTACGACAGAGGATGAGATGGTTGGATGGCATCACCGACTCAATGGACATGAGTTTGAGTAAACTGCGGGAGTTGGTGATGGACAGGGAGGCCTGGCGTGCTGCAGCCCATGAGGTCACAAACAGTCAGACACAAGCGAGCAACTGAACTGAACTGAAAGGATTTTCACATTGTGGATATGTAGTACCACATGGTGAAATATAATAATGGTTGTTTTTGTAGCTGGTAATTTATAGTTGGACTTCTCTGATGGCTCAGAGTAAAGAATCCGCCTGTCAATTCAGGAGCTGTGGTTTGATCCCTGGGTCGGGAAGATCCTCTGGAGAAGGAAATGGAAATCCACTCCAGTATTCTTGCCTGGAAAATCCCATGGGTAGAGGAGCCTAGTCCTATAGTCCATGGGGTTGCCAAAGAGTCAGACACCACTTAGTGACTAAACAACAACAATTTATAGTTAGATATGGCAATTTAGAGAGGGAGCAGAAGAAACTTAGTGTGCTTATTTACTGTGCCTTTGGGAGGCCATGTCTAGAGTGCAATGGCCTAGGAAACTGTCAGTTCTCAGAAGGTTTTATGGAGTAGACTTCTGAAGTCATCATTTGCCTTATTGTATGCCCATGGTTTTTGCTAAGAACATGTGCTCACCCCCATGTCATGTTAGGGACCATGGACAGCAACAGAACAAGCATCAGCAATGACTTTCAGGATCAAGAAAACCAGGGAGTGTTAAGGCATGTGGAGTTGCTAAGGAGTAGGACAGGGATGTTAGGTGGGTGGGCAGAAAAAGAAGAATGTGAGTGTGAAATCTCTCTCTCCCCACTGCTACCTGGGGCCATCTTGCTAATTTGGCAGGAGATTCCTCTCAGATTTCCTGTCTAGGCAGGAGTTCCTTTCAGAGCATGGGTGGCCCTCCTGTCGGGGCAGGAAGGGGAATATGTGAAAATAGGCAGCAACTTTGAAGTCACCCTAACATTCTGATTATAAAGCAACTGTGACTCAGAATTGACAAAACTGATATTCATGGAATATTTGCCTCTCTTTCCCTTGCTATTTGCATTTATTTGTACCTCTGTGGGGTATACTCTGTTGGCACTTCCTGGAACTTGGAGTCTCATGTTTCAAATGGTCGTTGTTACTTACGTGCTGCCAAAGTGGTGGTTCTTCAGTGAACGTGATCTCAGGTTAGCTGTCTCATGACTACTGTTGGTTTGCACTGGTAGACAGGTGTCACTACTTGAGGACAGAGAGGTGGGGAAATGCATGCTACTCTGTTAATAAAAATTATGTCAAAATTCAGGCTTCTCAGGTGGCGCTAGAGGTAAAGAATCCTCCTGCCAATACAGCAGACGCAGGAGACGTGGGTTCAATCCCTGGGTCAGGAAGATCCCCTGGAGAAGGAAATGGAAACCCTTTACAGTATTCTTACCTGTAAAATCCCATGGACAGAGGAGCCTGATGGGCTACAGTCCATGGGGTTACAAAGAGATGAACACAATTGAATAACTGAGTATGTGTTAAAATACAAAATTCCACTCTTAACCTAGTAAGCTTAGTAAAGTTAACAAACCTTGATTGATTATGAGGTATCTTTCAGAGTTTAGTGATTATCAAAGAAGATGATAGTCAGGGCCCACTTCGTGTGAACCCTGTGCAGTCACATAAAGCCTTAGAAGGGCCCTGTGCTTGATTTCACCCTGTCCCAAATCATCTTGAAATCTTAATATGTTTTTTGCAGATGAACCACTGCACTGGGTTCCGTAAATTATGTCACTGATGCCTGAAAATAGCTAACATTCACTGAGTAATATGTCCCAAGCACCTGAACGAATGGAGTCTCTATCATATAAATTCAGAAATTTCTTCTCTTGAACATCCAATCTTCAATTAACTCCTGTACATCAATATCACCATCTGACACAATGACAATACTTCTGTACATTCAAATTAGAGGGTTTCTTATTTCATTAGTTTTCAAACAATGGAAAAGTATCAATATCTATGAAAAAAGCTACACCATCCCACACAAAATAGCTGAACAAGAAAGTAAAGATTTATATTGAAGAAAATTATTTGAAGCCCCTGAAATTATGAACATTGGGCATTTGAGGAGAAATATTTGTAGTCCCCAACTCATAGTCTGAGAAGAAATTTGTTGTCTTTAAAATTAGCTGATTAGTAACAAGTGTTCAAAATGGATCTCGAATTCCCAATAAAAATTCTTGGCAATTGGGATTTTCCTATAGTTTCACAAGTTAGTCTAAGGGATAGTTTCTTGTCTCTGTAGTGCTTTGTAAATATTTGTAGATCTATAACCAATTTCTTTGTAATAGTTATTTATAAATCAGTAACCAAAACTCATTTTTGGTATTTTCTGAGATTGAAAATGTTGCATATGTTGTCAAATGAAGAGAAACTCAGAGGGAGGTTAGTTTGCATCTTTTAAGAAAGTTCCCATCAAGGCAATTTATGAAAATTAATAAATCTGTAGTGATTTTAGAACAGAATAGTTTTAGGATTATGGTAACTGGTGATTATCTTAGAAGAAAATGGAGAGATTATGTTATTTGTGTTTATGCATCAAATATCCATTTAATACTTAACAATTCCCACTCTAAAAGACTAGGAATTTCTCTTTTCACCTTCTTTCTCAGCACCTGGTTCACAAATTTGTAGTGTTTACTGAACATGCTTGATGAGAGTAGTGTTCTGTGCTTTCAAATCTGAAGCAAAAACAATGGAAGCATTGTTTTATGTCTCGTGAAGGATATACTTTTTTGATGCAGTTGTAAACCCCCTAAAATGTCATATAGATGTTTGTAATGTCATATCATATGCTTTTCTTTTGGATGTTATAGCTGAGTCTGTAGTCAACTTATTGGAGGATTTGCTGGGGAAACCAAGAAACTATTTTGATGTCATTTCTATCTCAGATTTTGTTTTTAACAACTTCTCCTAATTTGCTTGAAGTATACACACAGCCACACACAAAATTGAAATTTAAATTGAGAATATATTTAACAAACTAATAGAAAAATAAAAATAAATCCACTTGACTTGATAAATCCTATGTAATAGCTGGAAACTGCCATTTGCCAAGAAATGATTTAGCTCAGTGAAATGTATTTTACAGCTAATCCTTTAATGTCTGTTTTACATATTACCCTTCCCACTGTTAATATTGAACAATATTGTAAGCTAGTAATTTTATGTGCTATATTTCAAATTGCTATTAGCAAGCCACATAAATAACAATTTTAAACTGCTTGTTTATAATACCATGAGACATTTTTTACCTTGGGGTAGAGTAACAGTGGATTAAAAAAAAAAAAAGCTGCTGTGGGGATGTAACTCCAGGGAAATTCTGTCTCAGATATGTAGCAACAAAACCTATAAGGCCAAATAAAGTCATGAGTCTGAGACCCTGATACTGCACAACTTAGTATTAACTGCCAAAGGTGCTGAGACTATGGGCCTTCGCTGAACATTCAGCCAGAAACTGCCTTACTTGATATGCCTTCACACATGTTATAAACTGAATGGGACTCCAGTAATTTGTCCCATTAGAATCAGGGCATCGAGCCATAAAATGCAGAGGAGGGTTCATCACAGAGGTCGTCTTCACCCACTCTGATCTGTGTCTTACCCCAGCCCCGCTGCAGGGAAATAATGTGAGAGTGACTCTTGCCGCCTGTGAAGGTCCCAGTGGTTATGTAATCTCCAAAACTCTGCATTTCATTTGTTCTCGTTTTTCCTTTAATAATGTAAGGCGGCACCCATCTGATAAATAATTCCAAATGACTGTGTTTTTTTTGTTTTTTTGTTTGTTCTTCCAAACACTGACAAGACATTTTCCTTTTCTAGAAGAGTCTTGTTTATGGTCAAGCAATAATTGTTTGATGTTAATATCCCCTCACAGTGGTTGCAAGAATGGAGCAGGGCGCAGGTCTGGTTTCCTGCTGGCAGCCTGCATGATGCATGGACTATTTTGGCATCATAGGAGGCGTCACTCTAGGTCTTCAGGATTACTGCCTAGAGGTCTCTGGAGCACGGGCAGCTCTTAGGACAGCCCTAACATGCAGCATGAGCGAGGATCCTGGGTGAAACTCCTTGGCAGCCCTTTTAGAAAGAAGCTTAACGAGCAGGCTAGAAGCTGGATGTGCCTTCTGTGGNACACTGACCCCTACTCTCACCTCCACCTCTGCCTCTATCTTATTCTTCCTGCGTCTCGCTTGTATATCCTGCCTTAAAAATGCTTCTGTGTTTTGTTTTGTTTTTTCTCATCGGTGTGTCCAGGCTCCTCATTCACATTATATATTACACTAATGAGCTTCTTTGACTCTGTTCATGGTTCATAGTTAGGACTCTTACATAGTAGATACTTCGTAAATGCTTCTTGTTGGACTAATTAGAGTGGAGACTCCTGAGGGCAAGGTTTGCTGTTTACATCCTAATCCATGTCTCATTGGTCCTCTCCCAGCAGGACCTCAGGGCACTCTTCATGGAATTTCAGAATAGGACAGATTTGAGACACTCTAGTCATCAGTCTAAGCTGCAGAAGCCCCAAATAAACTTCCTAGTCACCAAACGAAATGCTCCCTAAGGCAGCCACTGGGTAATTAGGTTGTCATGGTAGCAGGGACCCTTGAAGAAGGTTTTGAATATAGCTTTGAAATAATTGTTTCAAAACATTTTATAACCTTGGATCCCAGAGAAGTAGAAAAGAGGATGTAGAACCATGTCGTTTGCAGAAGCACCATCCAGAGTGAAACAGAATGCACTAAGGGCACAGAAAAATGGTTATGTGAGGAAAATCTGAAAGTTGTCATGGAAAATAATAATTGCAGCAAGGACTGTTGTAGATGGCAAAAAAAAAATAGCTATAAAAATTTTAGACTCTGAAATGAGATCAAATTTTGATGGACATATTTTTAAAGCACCTCTAAGAGAATATTCAAAAGGCATGCTCTGGCATTGGCAGGATGACTGAATGCAAATAGTTAGAATGTTTTATCTTTGTATCCCCAAATGGAAATAATGACATAAGTAATTAAACATTAGCTTTTATCCAAAAACTTTTGTCCTAGGCTCAAATTTTTGTGAATCTAAGAAAGGACCATATAATACTCAGTTATGTAATACACAGTTATATAATATTCAGTTTTATGATAAATTCTTAATGGAATGGAATGAAACCTCTGAAATGTGAACCAAGGGTCTGCCACAATATCTCTTGATGGGATTCGGAAGGGCAGATGAAAAATCACATTTCTGAGTGTGGCAAAATATAAGTAAAAATGTAAACTAGTGTGTCAGTAAGATAAAACTTGGGGTGTTTGAATGGTCATTTGGTGAGTAAAACTTCCAATGGAAAATTATCTTTATCAGGCTTCAAGTCATTTTAGGAGATTTCCTTGAACCTCCTTTCAGAGCCTTGCGCATATCTATGAAAGTCACTTTATTACTCAACAGAAGGAACAAGGCTTTTCGCTTGGTCATGTCTAATTCAAGCCATATTTGGAACAAGTCTCTTAAACATATACCAAATCCACCACAAATGTTTTCCACCCCTGTAACAGTGGATAGCCAAGCTTTAACTTTCATCACAGGAAAACTATGGAATTGGCAAAATCCGAAGTTGCTCAGAGGATTTCATAATTACACACTCCATACTTGCTTCCCTTGTGTTGGGATTAAAGGAGATGAAACACGCCACCTGGGACCAGCCTAGGGCTGAGTTGAGAGAGCAGGAATGGGCTCTAGGAAGCTCTCTGGAAGTTGTGAGCCGAGATCAGCTCTCTAAGGTGGAAGCAGGACAATCTGAAAACAAAGCCACAGCTGAAGAAGCAGTAAGTTCTTCATCCAAGAAATCAGCCAAAGATTCAGGCCACTATGAGACAGGAAGGAAGGTGGCAGGGTACAGCCATCAAAAGAATGACACAACCATGAAGAATAGGATATGATTTTTTTAAAAAACCCACAGAGCAAATAAATAAACAAACAAACAACAGCAAAACAGAACTTACTAGGCCCAAGATGGTGGAAGATTTTACTTCTAGTAGACTTTAAGCCTCATCAGGCTCATTAGGCTCTAGTAGACCATTCAGTTCAGTTCAGTTCTGTCGCTCAGTCGTGTCCAATAATTTGCAACTCCATGCCTGCAGTATGCCAGGCTTCCCTGTGCATCATCAACTCCTGGAGCTTACTCAGACTCATGTCCATCGAGTTGATGATGCCATCCAACCATCTTATCTTCTGTCATCCCCTTCTTCTCCTGCCTTCAATCTTTCCCAGCATCGGGGTCTTTTCCAGTGAGTCAGTTCTTCACATCAGATGACCAAAGTATTGGAGTTTCAGCTTTAGCATCAGTCCTTCCAATGAATATTCAGGACTGATTTCCTTTAGGATGGAATGGTTGAATCTTCTTGCAGTCAAAGGAACTCTCAAAAGTCTTTTCCAACACCACAGTTCAAAAGCATCAATTCTTCGGTGCTCAGCTTTCTCTACAGTCCAACTCTCACATCCATACATGACTACTGGAGAAACCATAGCCTTGATTAGACAGACCTTTGTTGGCAAAGGAATGTCTCTGCTTTTTAATAGGCTGTCTTGGTTGGTCATGACTTTTCTTCCAAGGAGCAAGCGTCCTTTTATTTCATGGCTGCAGNTTCCAACACCACAGTTCAAAAGCATCAATTCTTCGGTGCTCAGCTTTCTCTACAGTCCAACTCTCACATCCATACATGACTACTGGAGAAACCATAGCCTTGATTAGACAGACCTTTGTTGGCAAAGGAATGTCTCTGCTTTTTAATAGGCTGTCTTGGTTGGTCATGACTTTTCTTCCAAGGAGCAAGCGTCCTTTTATTTCATGGCTGCAGTCACCACCTGCAGTGACTTTGGAGCCCCAAAAATAAAGTCTGTCACTGTTTCCATTATTTCCCCATCTATTTGCCATGAAGTGATGGGACCAGATGCCATGATCTTCATTTTCCGAATGTGGAGTTTTAAGTCAACTTTTTCACTCTCCTCTTTCACTTTCATCAAGAGGATCTTTAGTTCTTTTCTTTCTGCTGTAAGGGTGGTGTCATCTGCATATCTGAGGTTATTGGTATTTCTCCCAGCAATCTTGATTCCAGCTTGTGCTTCCTCCAGCCCAGCAATTCTCATGATGTACATGAGACATGGGACAGTTCTGAGGCTGACCATATAAACCAAAAAGTGGGTAACATCCCAGTTCTTGGAAATTCCACTCCTTTCCCAAAATAGTTGTAATAATCCTCCCACTCTTTAGCCTGTGAAGTTGCCCAGCCTGTGAAAACTAACCACCCTATATTTTGGTGCAATCTCTCATCTTCTGAGACAGCCCACACTCTGTTTTTGGAATACATCTCTCTAAATAAACCTGGTTTCACTTTACTATGACTCGTTCTTGAATTTTTTCCTGCATGAAGTCAAGGACCCTCACTTGGCAGCTGTCCCAGGGGCTCACTCAATACTTGAAACATGACTGTCCTCTGGTGTTCCACTTTTCCTACAACAAACAGATCTGTGAGGGAGCACTCTTGCATGCTCAGTCGCTTCAGTCATGTCCAGCTCTTTGCAACTGTATGGACTCTAGCCCACCAGGCTCCTATATCCATGGGATTTTCTAGGCAAGAATACTGGAGTGAATTGCCATGGTCTCCTGCAGGGGATCTTCCCGACCCAGGGATCAAACCTGAGTCTCCTGCATTGCAGGTAGATTCTTTACTACTGAGCCATCAGAGAAACCTGACTCAAGGCCAAGTACAAATAAGCAACAAACTCACAAGATAGTAGGGGGAGCAGCGCTCCACAAGGGAGTGAGCAGGAGCAGGTGAGCATAAGCTTCGACACAAGAAACGACGAGGGGCAGCTGCTGGTACTGTGCCTCTTGCAGAGGGTGCTGAATGACCAGAGATAGCAATGGCGCGTGAGCAAATCCCAAGAAATTCTTCTACTCCTCCTCTAAATATCCTGCTATGAAATGTTTGGAGAGTAGAAAAATACCTTCTAATGTTGGTAGAATGCTTTAGAAATAGATAATAAAATTCAGGAAAATATAGTCGGTAAAGAAGCTTTAGCCCTAGATCATTTGGCAGTAGCAGACATCACTTCATAAATAAAACTGAAATTCAAGAATTGTGGGCGGAGGAGCCATCTCCTTTGACTGAGAGACCTTTTCCACAAGGAGAGAAAGAACTCTAGAGAATATAAAACAGGACAGGGTAGAATTCAGGATATCACTACTAGAGCATTTACCAAGGCTGAGTAAATCAAGAGAATTGAAGCAGATCAGATTAAAAACACAGATTCACATCTACCTTTTGTTGCTGAACCTAAATTACTCATGGTGGTAGAGTCCATTAATCAAATATATACCGTATTCGCTCTCATAATTTCCTTTTTACAGGTATTTGGCTTTCTTAGTTGAAAGGGAGAATAATTTATATGGATGATTATGGTACCAGATTAATTCTCTCACCAAATCTGAATAAAGATAAGGGAACAATGGTTAAATGATGTGTTTTGTGTGTTCCTCTTTACATCTGACATCTTGAAGTGAAAAAAAATCACATGTTCCTTTTCAAACTTTAGGGAATACATCAGTAAATATACAAAACTTGCTCATCACCCTATTTTACTTGGTTTTTCCTACATGGTTTCCCATGTTACCCACATTTATCAAATAATCTACTTTTTAACCTCACCTTGTAGCACTGAATAAGGACTCAGTGTTTCCCTGGCCTCAGCAATCACTGCATGCCAGTTGAGACATCATCTCAGTACTGAGAGAAAACCCACAGGTAGAATTCTGTTAAATGCCACAAGCCGACGCAGCATCTGAAGATCTGCAGCTCAGGGAGTGAGAAGAGACAGAAAATGGCACAGTGGCCCTCCAGCCCCGTTCTGAAAGGCCGCCTGCACACCATTCCCAGTCTCTGCTGCATTCATTAACTGGAGAGCTATGGAGCCAGCCTTGCCGCCGTGAAGGGGCCACTCCACCTCCATCCCGCCAGATGATGGACAGCTGGCCTTGAGTGCAGCCTTTCTCAGCTTTGAGTCACAGATTCAAAACTGCAAAATAGAAAATACAGCTGACTGACTGAAGAAGGCAGACTAACCCACCCCAAAATCATTAACGCGGCATGCATTTCTGACTTTGGCTGCTCTGGCATTCCCAGTCCCCAGAGCTGACCTTGGTCTCTTCACTCTGGCGTGAGCAAGCACTCTGACTGTGGCTTGAGCCGCACCACCACTTGTCTCACAGATCCTCACCCCTCCTCCTGCATAGTGACACAAAGGAGCCTCTTCTCCATGAAGCTGAAAAATCCATATATATATATACATATATATATATATATACACACAGACACACACGCACGTGTGAATATATATTTTGGACTTTGAGTTCCCTATGTATACATTTTACCTACTTTTCCCTGAGATCTGAATTATGGCCAGATAATATCACAGTACCAGTTTGAATAGTGATATTCTCTCTCCTCCTTTGATGATTTATTATATATATACATATACATATATGTATATATATAATATAAACCTTTCATAAAAATTCTTATAAGAAGTATAACACCTGTGGGCTGGTGATTTTGTGGTAATTTAACCGTGAAGAATGTGTATATGTGAAAGGATGATCTTTACCTATCATTTTCTTACCTACAGCCTTAACACAGAAGTAGATTTTATTTTCATCTAAGTCAATTTTTATTTTCTCTACATATGTGGAAACTATAACAGTAAATGATTCATTTATACCTTAACATTTAAGAAATTACCATCAGTTATGACAATTAATTGATATAAGACTATAAATTTCATCATGCTGTCTTATTTATTATCCTTTCTGACTATGCCAGTATCTTTCCCTACCTGAGAGGTAGGTTGAGTAGCTTCTTCCATCCCTTTGTGGCTGGCTAGTAATCTGAGACAAAGAGATTCAGTTCTGGTAAAACCTGTACCTTAGGGCTAAAACTCAAGTCCCCTTGCTCTAGGATCTTTACCCTCTCCCTCATGACTCCACGTATTTCAGTGGAGAAAACTGACTATGCTCAGTCACTTAGTCCAATTCTTCATGACCCCAGGGACTGAAGCCCACCAGGCTCCTCTGTCCATGGGACTTTACAGGCAAGTATACTGAAGTGGGTTGCCATTTTCTCCTCCAGAGAACCTTCCCAACCCAGAAATCAAGCCTCCATCTCCTGCACTGGTAGGCGGATTCTTTACCACTGAGCCACCTGGGAAACCTGACCACTTGGATAAAAATAAGATAAAATATAACATCATTTAGGACGATGAGTTTATATGTACACATACTCATGCTGAAAGCAAAACGATGCCATCACATATCTGGTAAAAAGGAGTGAAATATAACCATTAACTAAATAAGAAGTCAGATATCTGATCTATAAGGACTCTTCCCCCAAATCACATGATATACCACTCAAAATCATCATTTCTTTTGTTGAATGTCATTTCCCATAACTTCTTGGACTCTTTGCATAATGATAAATGTGTTCTTAAGTCAGAATGTTATCATTTTTTTGGCACTCTCTCAGTCCTTAAAACCCAGATTTGGGTGGAGGAAATATAGACAGCTTCTTCTTTATGGGCTGTAAGAAGCATCAGTCAGTTACTTACTCAGCATTCACATTGTGACAAGTCTTGGGTCTTAAAGGATCTTTGGTCTCAGGGAACTCATACTCTAGAGAATGCTTGAGATAAGCATTATAGAAATTGTGCAAAAACAGCATCCTGGTTTTACTTACCTATGTCTTAACTTTCTTGGAGAAACTAGCATTTTCAAAATAATAAACAACCAGTTATTTATGTTATTTTTGGTGAAAGTAACTCCACAAACACAGGTTGAAAGAAGCAAAAGTATAAGTCTGAAGTAAATGGTTTGAGGCTCCACTGATAAGAAGGAGAACTGATCTATAGCAGGAAAAAGAAAAAAAGGCTTTATTCTTGCAATTGGATGGAGCACAGCCCTTACCACCATACTCATCCTGAGAGCTGAATGGAATTTGTTGTGACTGACTAACCAAGTCCAACAATAAAGAATCCACCTGTAATGCAGGAGACGTAGGTTTGAACCCTGAGTCAGGAAGATCTGGAGAAGGAAATGGCAGCCCATTCCAGTATTCTTGCCTCAGAAACCCCATGAATAAAGGAGACTTGTGGGCTACCGTCTGTGGGATCGCAAGGGTTAGACCTGACTAACCACTGAACCGCCACTTCCCAACTAACCTTGTACGTAGGGCTTTCACACGAGTTGAACCTGAAGAAAGTCAAATGGGAAGCAGAGTAAAACAGGCCTCATTTTAGAGGCATTTACATCCTTGCTGACACCATGATGGATCTGCTGGGACAACGTGACTGTCCAGCAAACCCCTGCACAATAAGATGATCCTAGCAGGAATTAATGGCAGAGAATCAGTCATTTCCCAGATCAACATCAGCATGCAGCAAGGCCTTTCCTGGGAGACAAAGGAATAGAAAAACGTTTCAGAGGTGAGGGAGCCATCTCAGTCACATTATTTACTTACTCAATTCGATTTTTTAGTGTCTGAAGTCACAAAAGTTGTAACCAAGACAAACCAGGCTGCAAGTACCATTTTTAAAATGTCATCAGCCTAGCAGAAACATGAGACATAAATCACAAGTTTTATTGTATTTGCAATTAAACAGATCAAATTTAATGTCCACAGAAAAGCCTTAGTAATTAGGATAAAGATTAATACAGTGAAATGTCCCTGGTTTAGGAGGCCACCCAAGCAAAACTGAAATAAAGAATTGAGTATATAATCGAATAGCATGTGAATATTAATGCATGAAACCCTGCAAGTCCCCAGATCCCTGATGCAATTATTTTCTATTCACATTAATTGTTCCTAACAGATGACATTAATGACTTTGAGTTGAAATGAGTGCAAGGGAAGATTTCACAAGATCAATGCTGTTTAGAAATAAGGTCATTTTTATAATTATTTGCTCAAATTTTAACCACTGCTCAACATAATAAGGTTAACATGGTGAGTGTTTCATAATGTGAATATCAAAAGTTAATTTTCATGCTGGCTAATAAGTGTATTGGGGTATTCACATTTTTCTTACTATTTCTTTTTCCTTACTACTTATTTTCCAATGCATATTGACAGACTGTGAAAGTGTGATTATTGTTTCTAAGCGGTAATTTGCACATGTGTATATGTAGAACACTAATAACCTCAGATAAACATTTTTTGGGTTAGGATATGTGTTATCTAATCTAGAAATGTCAACTCTTTTGAGATTTACCTGTTTGAGGCAGGATTTTGAAACAAGCAATTAAATCAACACTGTTCAAAGTTTCCGCCTGTTTTTACCCAGAAACTTCACTCAGGCATCTTAGATCTTTCATCCGGGGATTTACTCTCAGATGTGGAAATAAGCCAGAGTCTGACGCACTCACAAACTGATGTTGAAATGCATGTGAGTTTCCCTGTCGCCTTCAGAATACTTGTTCAGGTGGTTATTTTCCTCCATCAAATATGATGTCACAAGTGAACCATAAAACGCATCCTTGAAGCATTGTCAGGTAGATAAAAATACTTTCCTTTCTTGTGTTCTCTGCAATTCAGCATCATATCCCCCAGCTGATAGAGTAAGTAGAAAATGTCACTCTCAGCAAAAATATTATAAATCTTGCCTTGTCCCCAAGATACCTTTTTTGGGTATTGATTATATCTCAAAGTTGCAGAGAAATGGTCAAGGAGCTTTTTATTAAAGCCCATGTCCCATATTACTCATCTTACTTTTATGATATATTATGTATGAACTTTTAAAAATTCATGGGCTGTACTTTTTTTTCTTTAGCTAGGGTTAGCTTTGTGCTTATTTTGCAAAACTTTAACCAGCGTGGTTTTTTAACTCTCATTGACATTAAAAAAAAAAAAAGATAGCTTGAAAAATATAAGAGTCAAATATATAATGAAAAATATCAGTCTTAAAACGATGACTGATGGGCATTTGTGGATAACTGGCCTTTTAGTTTACTGTCTAAATTTATAAGTATAGCTAGGAGAGTCTATATCAAAAGTGAATATTCTCAGGTTAGATTGGAATTGCATGTCAGTGGAGTACTGTCACCTTTAAACATTCTTGAAGACCCTAATGCCATCCAATATAAAAGATAGCCTTAAGATCAGGAATTTTTTAAGTTGCAAACTTTAATCCAAGAAATTCTTGCCTTCACTCTCTGTCTCTCTCCTTTTTTAAAAAACTAAAATTGTGGATTTTGTATTGCATTTCACATAATAAGAATGGTAAAGCATATGAGTGCTTCGAGGTGGTAATCTAAAATACACTATGGGAAAAAAACACTTTGAATAGTGCAAACAGTGTACTTTGTTAATTCGGTCAACATAATTAAGGTAATGTTGCAATGGAGACCAACATACATCTTTAGGCAAACAAGAATTTTATTAATAATAACTATCTATTACAACTCTTCTCAGGAGAATGCTTGCCAGTCTGTATATGTCCAGGAGTTCTGCTTATTGTCAAGGGCCTTACTTAGAGCTATAGCATAGAGGCTGGGACCTGAGCCTGACATCAGAACCTTGTATTGACTGGGTGACCTTAGACAAGATTTTAAAGCTTCAGTTTAACAGTGCCTCAGGCTCCCCATCTGGAAAATGAGAAGAATGATATTTCTGTTCTATTTCTGAGAGTTGTGGTGAGGATTAAATGAGATAACATATGACATGTACATAACACAGTACCTGCTGAGAATTTGGGGCCATAATGAGATCTCTGCTGCTCTGGCTGTCTTCTATTCTAAAATATGTGGCCCAAGAATTAAGTAATTTTCTTCTGTCACAGCCACAGAAGAACATGGCAGAGATGGAGAATGAGAGCTGAGATAAGTAGCTGCTAGTGTGCCTGTCCAGGTCACATCAGTGATCCCCAGAAACAAAATACACCCACTTTTGACTCTTTCTCATCACAGATCCCATGTGCAAGGCATCAGATATGATGGCATGTTAAAGGTAATACAGAGCCCCTTAGGGAGGCCATAAAGTACAATTTTGTTGAAAAGCCAAGACACACCCATACTAAAAAAAAACTTTTAGTAATGGTAGCAAAACCTAAAAGTTACTAAACTTTATTGTTGCTAATAATCACTTAGTGTCATTAAGCATGCAGGCCTGCATGCTAAGTGGCTTCAGTCATGTCTGACTCTGCAACTCTATGGACTGTAGCCTGCCAGGCTCCTCTGTCAATGGGATTCTCCAGGCAAGAATACTGAAGTGGGTTGCCATGTCCTCCTCCAGGAGATCTTCCCAGCCCAGGGATCAAACCCAAGTCTCGTACATCTCCTGCACTGGTAGGCGGGTTCTTTACTACTAGCACCACCTGGGAAGCATATGATTACTGATTGCCAGAGGCCCATCACTCTTCACATTGATCTTATATGATTGGAGCTTTCATTATCTCCAGTTAGAAAAAAGGAAACTAAAGTGTGGAAGAATTAAGTAATTTCCCCCAAATCAAAGAATTAGCCAGTGAGAGAGCCAGGATTTAAACCTTATAAATGACCTTATAAATGAGCAGATAATCCTGATGATAATCATGTGCTGATGAGGGAAGAAACCTCAGGAGAAAGGAGCTCACTTTCAGTCATGATGTCAGAGATTCTAAGTCCCTTCTTAAATTCCAACATCAATTGCCCAAGGTCAGGAAAGGTGGGAGAATTTCCCAGTAGAGAGGACTAGCCCCTTCCTCTTCTTGTCAATGAATTACTCTGTAATCAGCCCACTATACACATACTCCCTCTCTCCAGTACTCTGCCCCCAGGGAGGGCTCAGACCCCTGCCTTCATCCTGCTCAGCACAGCCCAGGTCAACAGATACACAGCTTGCTACCAGGTAATTCACATGAGAGGTTATCCTCTCTCAAAGCTCTTCCTAAGCTAGAGACTTTCTACTCAAAGCACAGGCCCTGGACAGCAGCCTCAAAGCATGGGAATTTCTTAAAATACTACATTTCAGACCCCTCCTCAGAATTGCTAAATCAAAATCTGTATTTAACAAGATCTGGGATGACTCATGTGAATATTAAAGTATGAAAAGCCTGGCTTAAGGATACTTTTCTATATAACTACCCCAGCCCTGCCCACCTCCACATAACACTGATGGGCCTTCCCCACTTCCTCACAGTACCCTCTGTCATGTCAGGGCATCTCAGGTTCAAGGTCAAGGGAGAGATAACAATGCTTTTCTCTCCTAGTACATCTTCTGTGTTCTAGCTTCCTGTCATCTTAATCCAGCATCTATCAGAAGTGCACACAGGATTGATAATAGGGCAGAGAAGCATATTTGTTAAAAACCTGGGAATTGAGTTATAAAAATAGGTACAATTGTGATGGGTGAGGTAAAAAGGTAAAGATTGGAAAGACAGAGGGAAATCACATATAAGCTTCAGCACTGTGGAGAAAAGTAGAACACAAACAGTGACTACCACCTGTGCAGTGTGTGAGAAAGGCTGCTGAAGAAGTTTAGATCTGATGGCCTCAAAAGACACAGACATAACATTTCCATGAGTGGTAGACACAACTATCAGAACAGAGGTGCATGCTCAGTTGCTTGCTCAGTTGTGTCTCACTCATTATGACCCCATGAACTGTAGCCCACCAAGCTCCTCTGCCCATGGGATTCTCCAGGCAAGAATACTGGATTGGGTTGCCATTTCCTCTTCCAGGGGATCTTCCCAACTCAGGGATTGAATGTGCATCTCCTCCATCTCCTACTTTGGCAGATGGATCCTTTACTGCTTGAGCCCTTGGGAAAGCCTCAGAGGATAAAGTCATCCAAAATAAAAACCACCACCCTACTGACTCAAGTAACAAAATATCAGAGAATGGGATGGAGAAGAAAGAAAGCACACAAGCAGCAGTGGATTGTGATGTGCAGTTTCTGAAAGTCTGTTTCTGGCATGTTCCAGATGTGTGCAGTGGCTGAAACCTTCAGCCTGTGCTCCTGACTCTGGGACCATGTGTGGAGGGCAGCTGTAGAGACATAAACATGAACTCCCTTTAACTAAATTGCATCTGGCAATAAACAAGATCATAAATCAATAGATATTGCTGAAAGCTGGATTTTAAGACAATTTTCTCCTTTCAGTGATATTTAGAGCCAAATTTCAGGGGAAAAAATAGAGTAGTAAAATTCTCTGGCATTTTCTGACCACTTTAAGAGATTATTAGGCAGCCAACATGAAGTATCAAAAGCAAGGAAGATACCTGATACTGAAAATATCACATTATTAAGCATTATGGGTATTGATTAGAGAGCAGGTTAAACCTGCCCTCTGTACTGATGCAGGGGTTTCCTATTGACCACAAAGGCTCTCAGAACAGCATCACCTTCCTTCTCCACACTGGTGTTTAGTCTTCGTCAGTTGGAATTGCATTTGGAGAACAGTGATAAGTACTCATGTACTAAAGGCTCCCATAAAGTGTCAATAAAGTGCATAAGTAAGAGGCTTTGCCATTCTGCCAGTGACACGAAGACAGATGGTTCCCCCATCCATGAGTTTCTGAGACAAAGCTTTTCTAGATAGGGGACAGGAATGAGACTGTAATGGAGAGATTCCATCCTTGCGATCGGGATGCTAAATTAATTTAGCCCATCCAGTTAGTGGAGCTTCCTCTGTTACATTAGGGGCCTGTAATGTGGCTGTCAAGATGTGCTGGGATGTTTATGGCTTTGCCACCTGGGCCTTGTGCAGACCCACTAGAATTTTAACTGCCTGGATCCTTCTTGTGGGGCCCAGATCTGTTTGATGTGAAACTCTTTATCATTTGAACATCCAGCTGATCTGATCTGAAAAGTCCTGGAATCTGTATAGCAGAGCTTCCTGACTCCTTCGTTTTGGGGTTTCACTACAGGACATAATTTCCTGGGCATTTGATCCCAGACTTACAATGATGTTATCAGAGCCATACGGATCATAGGAGTAATCTGGTAGAACTGGCCCACCCTACACAGGAAGACATTAAGATCCACAGAAGTTAAATGTTTTCTTTGCTCTGTATCTCATATCTGGTGGCACATATAGCCTGAGAGCCAGGTTGCTAGACTTCCAGTCCAGGGTGCATGCCCTTGAACTCTTAAGCCGAAGAAGTTGCTCTGTCTTCTTCCTTTTGTCACATTAGATTCATGACTTGATATTCATGTGATCCTTTAATCAGTGTGACGGGATAAAATGAGAAACTACTATTGTCATACTTCTGCCTAATGCTGATGGCAGCTCATAATAATTGAGCACCTGCTTCTAAGCTGGATCTCGTGCTGCATGCATCTCATCTAGAAACTCACTTGGTCCTAGCAGTGACCCTATATGGTAGGCAGCGTTATCACTTTTTGAAAAGGAGATGTAGCTCTAAGAGATTAAATAATTTCCCACATGTTTAGTCTGAGGCAGAGTCAAGAGTCAAACCCCTAGTCTGTCGACCCCAAAGTCTGCGTTTCTAACCACAGTACTATATTCATGCCTCCCTCATTATGATGTCGAGTTGGTATTTCTTCTCCCCTAAGCAGAGTCCTAGCTCAGAGCTGTCCTGCTTTTTCAGGGCTGCCAGCTGAACACAAAAGCAGGAACCTCCGCTTTGAAATGCCCTGGCATGGGGATTGCCATCTCTGGTCATCTCTGCCCTCGAAGCAGCTACAGCAGCAGTGAGCTGTCTCTCTCCAGCACCTGCAGCGAGTATTCCAGCGGCTCCTCCTACACGTGGCATGATGGAAAGAACCTCAGGAAAAGGGTAAGGCTCCTTCTATCAGAGGGAACCAGAAAAAAAGCCTCTTCTGGTAGGAAGGCAGAAGGTGGGAGGAAGGCCAAGAAGGACACACCCATTTGCTGAGTCCTGTTCTTTTACACCTCACACAGCCATTGGAGGAGACATTATCTTCCTCATTACACAGAAGGAGAGATTGGCTCTAAAAGATTAAGTCCCTTGCTGGAAGTCACACAGCCAGAGAGGAGTGGAATGATGACTTAATCTCAGATGATGAGGACATGGGAAGGAGTTTGGGAGAGGAAGACATTTTCCTTCTGTGCTTTGGTGGAGCCCACCAAGTTCACAGATTTATATCAAGTTGGAACGGGAGCCCTGGCCTAATGGAACTGACCATGCTTCAGACTGACTCAGACATTTTCAATTAGTTTTATAGACATTCTCTATCGCAGTGATGCTCGGAGAGTCTTGTCGATGTCCAGTGCAAATGAGGCTGAATGAGGCCAAGTCATCCCAGACTGAGCATCCTATGAAAGCTCAAAGAGAAGGTTTTCTTCTGGAGAATAGGGAGAGAGGTGCATTCTCTCAGAATAAATGACCAAAAGTTTTGGAAGTCTCATTAGCTTTGTGGAAATTTACTGCTCAAAAATAGCAATGTAATATATTGACCTCCTCTATTCAATGCAATAGCCTCATAAAACTCTAATTGGCTATAAATTGAAGGAGGTACAGTAGAGAGAGAAAATGCTATGGTAGATTTCAAGCACCATAGCTTCAGTGAAAGTCTCCACATAGATGCCAGGAGTTTCTTTACCAGATTGTTAAATAACTCCTGTGACTGGAATAACTTGCATCTGCTAAGTAGGCTCACATGACAGAGATTTCTTCATGATTTGAATAAACATCTTTGCACACTGGTATAAGTCAAGAATCTGGAATAGCTGTTTTCACAGTTTCCTTATATTAAAGAAAAACAAGATTGGGGTTGACATACATACACTATTGGTATAATGTATAAAATAGACAACAAATGATAACTCACTCTATAGCACAGGAAATTCTACTCAATACTCTATAATGACCTATATGGGAAATGAATCTAAAGAAGAGTGGATATACGTATAATATAACATTCACATTGCTGTACACCTGAAAACTAGCAGAACATTGTAAAGCAACTATACTCCAATAAAAACTAATTTAAAAGAAGAAGAAAAGTGAAGAGTACAAGAGTGTGGAAGCTCTGAATCTGAATATTTGGAGGTCAGTTTTCTATCACCTGTATGAATTTAGTTTATAATGTCAGAAGTGTAAAAAACCAGGGGATGTCTATAACTGTCAGAAAATTCAGGTGAGGAAGGACATTTGTCATACTCGGAACAAGAACTGAGAAAAAGATTTCAAGCTTGAATTTAGAGTTTATTCCCTTGGACTCAGACTTACAATCCAAAGTGCGGAGCCTGGGGTGTTATCAAAACTGTTCTTGGTAAGATGTTCAGAGTTCTGAATAATGACTGCTAGGGGACCTGGCTTTTAGCAGACTGGGGAAATGGTCAAGAGTGTGTTCCCTCTCTTTGTCTGAATATTGCTGGCTCTCGGGGCCCCTCGCTAAGCACTTTGCGTTCATAGCTATTCCTCTCTCCCTCTCAGCCTTTCTTCTTCTTCTTCTTCTTCTTTTTTTTTTTTCTTTTGGCCAAAATTTCTCCAGTTAGAACAAACCTTGATCTTTTGGAGACATCTCTTCCCTGAAAGAGGAGGAATAAGGTTCTTAAGACACTTCTTACATTCTCCGGTAGACATCACCCAGAGATTTAACAGTGTCCCAACTCACAATGGCCATGGAGTACCAGCCTGCCTGTCACATTCCCCAGAGAAAAGTCTTAATTCTCAGGGACCCAGAAAACTGACCCAGTCCTATTAAAACAGTTTAAATGGCATTATTAAGAAGCTTAAGTTCTTACCATGTACCAAGTACTCATTTAGTATTAAGTGGCATAATAAACACATACAATATAAATTTGAACATGAATATTAGCTTACACAATAATAAATATATGACCATTGGCTCTTTGGTAGTTTATAAGTATTTTATTTTTAGTATCATTTTGTGTAGAAATAGAAAGGCAGAAATGAAACCTTCATGAAATGCACTAGCCTGCCCTTCATGGAGGAAAATGGCTGTAGTTACTGAGTAATTACCATGTGTCAGCTTTGTTAGCACTTCATAAGCACTAGCTCATTTAATGATCATGTTAACTTATTACTTAGGTTTTCTTATTTCCCCTCTTTCACAGAGGAATAACCTGAGGTCCTGAGAAATTACTTTCTCATCTATTTCAAGGTCTCATAGCCAGTAAGTAGAACTGAGCAGTTGGCTCCAGAACCTCAACTATTCTGCTAGACTTTGAATTAGTCTAAAACTTGGAAGAGTCCCAGGTGTTGGGATGGATTTGTTCCCATAAGACCAAGAATGTCCTTTAATAAAACAAGAACAAAAAAGAATGCATGAAACAGTTATCTATTTAAGAAATAGAAAAGCACTGTGGACATTAAACCCAGGCTCCTACCTTAGCAGCAGCATCCTTCAGCCACTACCCTCCTTCCAGAGCAACTCTCTTCTGACTTTCTTGCAAAAACTGAGGAGCTCTACCCCACCACCTCCCTAACAGGAGATTTGTGCCTCTCTTTCTCAGGTTTCAAGATTGTCTCCAACTTTTCTCAAGTTATTAAGTACCATAACCTTCTGTGGAAAACAGATTGAGGAATGTGGCTAATCTCACAGGGAGGGTAGGAAGCCTGGGCCCTGGGAGCTTTGCAGCTGCTGGCCCTGGTGATGCATCATACTGGAGCATGGGCATGCTATGGGGCAGGAAGGAAGTGGGTGGGCTGACGCAGAGCACATCTTCTATGGCTTGAACAAATCTGCCCCTTTCAAGCTCTGATGGAGTACTTCTATCTGGCTTCTCTTCTTTATTGTGCATGTGACATCAGAATCATGGAAATTCTTAGAAACCCAAGCTGTGGCAGTCTATAATCTGTCTCTTATACACATCTAGATGTGTATAAGAGACAGATCTTAGAGTNCCCTTTCAAGCTCTGATGGAGTACTTCTATCTGGCTTCTCTTCTTTATTGTGCATGTGACATCAGAATCATGGAAATTCTTAGAAACCCAAGCTGTGGCAGTCTATAATACCCACTAAAGGGATTTTTTTTTCTGCTTTCCAAAGAAGTTTTTAATGGCACAGCAGAGGAGGAGGGGGTGGGGGGAAGGGAAGCATCACCAAAATAGATCTCTCCACAGCAACTTCTGACCCTGGAGAATTTTCCAAACAGAATATATAATTTGACTTAAAATTAAATATACATATAACAAATAGAAAAAAAAAGACACGTTGATAGCAAATGTCAGTTTTATGAAAAAAAAAAAAAAAGTCTTCAGTGTAAGCAAATGCAGGCAAATGCTCACTGCTTAGTAAAAATGTGAAATTCCAAAGTAAGTTTGTGACATTGAGTTGACGTCTCCTTATGAGCATATGCGTGAGTGTTCAGGGTCCCAGGATAGCAGGGCAGCTAGGGGAGAGGCCAACGGGAGCTGTAACTCTTAGCCAAAATTAGTACTGAGAACATGTATCAGATTCATTCATAGACATTCTTCAGCATTAATTATACAGCCTTTTTTAAAAAAGTCATTAGTTCTGAGCCTCCTAATTTCCCTGAGTGCTAGTTTGTGATTAAACTCTGCAACTTTCATTCAGAAGAGGGCTGTTGGAGTAACCTATGGTCTCTATTATGACTTTGACTAATACAAAGGGGGAGAACAGAGGCTAAGCCTGACTCTAGCAGAATCACTTCAAGATTAATGTACAGTCTTTAGAGCCAGACTGCCTGGTTCAGATCCCCATGCAGCCACTTCAGAACTGAGTCATAGAAAGGGCCCAGGAAACCAGAGCTGAAACTTTTGCACTAGCTCTTACTTGACTGTATGATCTCCAAAGGATAGATCTTGGTGAATCTCAGTTTCCTTCTTCTGAAAATAGGATTGGTATTGTCTGCTTTATGGTCTTGTTCTGAAATTAAGTCAAAGTACTGGGTCAGTGGCTGATACACAGCAGATGCTGGGCCAGCATGAGTTTCCTCCTCTGCTGTTCTATTTCTTGTTAGCAATATTTTGATAAATGTGAATGTCTGAGGAGAATGCCATGTTTTTTCTATGTCATTTCTTGGTCACTTCTCCATAACTAATAACTGGTATTTGGAGAAATATGAAGAACAGGAAATTGACCTTTCAAAGTTAGTAGGTCAATCATTGCTATGGGTTCTAACAGCAAATGGCCAGCTGCTCTATGTGTATAAATATTTCATAGATATTCACTGCATATCAAATAAAGTCTTGAAGCTGCATGACATTCTAACTTTCAGTCATTAGAATGGAAGGGACTATAAGGCCTGGACCAACTCACTTTTCCTCTTACCCTCTTCACCTCCCATAAACGCTGCACCGTGAGCTAGATTGTCTTGATTATTCCCTAACTGTTCCTTAAGCATACTTTTCCAATTAAGCTCTTTACCATTCCATTTCTTCTACCTGGAAATTATTTCCTCTAGTATAAAATATATATATTTTTAAAATTTATTTATTTACTTATTTTTGGCTATTCTGGGTCTTCATTGTGGTACACCAGCTCCTGTGGTGGCTTCTCTTATTGCAGAGCACAGGAACTAGGTTCAAGGGCTTTAGTAGTTGCAGCACATAGTCTCAGGAGTTGTGGTACACAGGCTCAGGAGTTGTGATACACGGGCTCAGGAGTTGTGGTACACGGGCTCAGGAGTTGTGGTACACGGGCTTAAGGGTTGTGATACATGGGCTCAGGAGTTTTGGTACACAGACTTCAGTAGTTGCAGCACACGGGCTCAGGAGTTGCGGTACACAGGATTCAGTAGTTGCAGCACACAGGCTCAGGAGCTGCAGTACATGGGCTCAGGAGTTGCGGTACACGGGCTCAGGAGTTGCGGTACACGAGCTCAGGAGTTGCGGTACACGGGCTCAGGAGTTGTGGTACATGAGTACCACATTAGTTGCTCCACAGCATGTGGGATCTTCCCAAACCAGGAATCAAACCCGTGTCCTGTGCATTGGCAGGTGGATTGTTATGCACTGAGCCACCAGGGAAGTCCTCCTCTACTTTTAAACTAAGGCAGACCTATCCATCTTTCTAGGGCTAAGTTTGTTATAAAAACAAAGGAAGGAAAGAAGGAAGGAGAAGAATAGAGAGAACTTCTCTTATATGCTTTTTGTGGTTTTTCAAACACACCTGTGGTCTCCCTCCTCTGAAACTCTAGAGTACCTACTAGTTTCTATGTCTTATTTGCTCCCTTGACTTACAGTACTGGAGCCCAACTCCTCTTGGGTCACCTGCTCCTGAAGGCAGGGACCTTATCTTGTACTTATCTATATCATACACTCCTTAATTGAGGACCTGGAATTCAGGACATAATAAACTAATTTGCATGAACTAATGAATAAATACATTTATATGTGAATATTTATCAACCACTAGGATGAACTAAGTTTAATGATGGCCTTTTCCTTCTATAAACTGGTGATCCACAGGGCTCAATCATGTCTAATATCTCCCTCTTTCTTTCCTAGCAGTCATCACAAAATTGGGACAAAAGGTTAAGTATTGACTCTTCGCTCCAGAGTGGCTTTGCTAGTCCTACAGATGAACTACCTCTGACTCGCATCAAGGAAAGCCACATTTTGGAAGGACTAAGAAAGCTCCAGAAGCGAAAAGTGTTACTTGAACCCCCATCAGTGATAACCAAATGGGGTTATAAAGATTGCATGAACTCCAATGAAGGAATCTATTCTCCAGGAATTAAAAGTAGCAGCCTGAAGGAATATCCACCCTGCAGACCCACAGACACGGGGAGCCCCTGCACGGATCCCCACAAGGCATTTGTTTATGACACAGATTCTCACGACGAGGCTGATGAGGACGCTTCCTCCTTAGCCTTGGTCCAAGAGGTTCCAAACCAGGGCTGCAGGCTGCACAGTTGTAAATTAACCCACAGTGTCTCTGACAGCCTCTTTGGCTGGGAGCTGAATGGCAAACACTGTTCAGAAGTCACTTCCTCGGTCTACTCCAGGGAGAGGCCTGAGAAGCTGACTGGTTGTGCCAGCAACTGCCCCTTGGAGCAGAAGCTGTGCCCAGGCGTGCAGGGGCCTCGGATACAGAGAGAGAAGGTGTCACCCAGCCAGGGCTGCCAGGCCCTCAGTCTCCAGCCCTCAGACACCGATGACACGGAGACCCTGGATGAGCTGCACATTGAGAGCAGTGATGAGAAAAGCCCTTCAGATGTGTCTGCAGCTGCGGACACCGACTGGTCCACGGAGAACCTGGATATCCTCACAGGATTTGAAAAATCTTCACGTGGGTCTCCTGAGCAGGAAGAAAACCAAATACCCGTCCATTTAGAGAGCAGGCCAAAGACGTTTAGTTTCATTAAGCAACAGAGGGTTGTAAAACGGACTTCCTCAGAAGAATGTATTACTGTCATATTTGATGCAGAAGACGGCGAGCCCATTGAATTCAGCTCTCACCAGACTGGCCTTGTTACTGTTACCAGAAAGGAGATTTCCATCCATCAGGCCCCTGCTGGGCCCCAGATGGAACACACTGAACTTTCACCTCAGGGAATTGCTCATTTACAGCCAGGGGCTGTGGCTAGAGACTACCCTTTTTTAAAGAGGTCTGAAGAGGAAACTGAAAGAAACATTCCACAAGATGAGGTGGATGATACTGCCATGGCACCTGCTGTGTCTTTCCACCCCAGGACAGTGACGCAAAATACTCAAAGGCTGGCCAAATCGACGCATGTCACGCCATGCCAGAGTCATTCTAGGTCATCTGTGGGCACAGGCATCTGTCAGAAGAAAAGTCTGACAAAAATACCTACCAGGGGCAAGTCTTCACCTCAGAAATCAAAAGTAAGGGACCCTGAAGCCTCCCTTACGATGCCCTCAGCTGGCCCAGTGACTCTTGAGAAATCACCAGCTCCAGCGAAACTCTCGCAGTTCAAAAAGACTGAAAGTCCAGCTCCCCTTTTTGGTTTGCAGCCAGATTCACACATTCCGAAACCCCCCACTCAGCCTCCTCATGGCTCCAAGATGTCCAGCAGAAGGGATTGGGTCCAGAGCTCCAGGAGTCAGATTCTAGCATCACAGTTGCTGTCCAGGCCCCCCACTGAACGGAGTGATGATGGGGAGCCCCCCACGAGGGATAAACACTGTGATCCAGGGCCAGAGGCCGGGGTGAAATCACCCTCCCCACCATCCCCTCCAGGCAGGTCGGTCTCCCTACTCATCAGGCCCAGTTATGACTTTTTGCCGCCAACTTCATCTGCCAAATCCGAAAGCAGGGTCCCCAACGAGACAGCAAGAATGGTATTGAAATCGCCCCCTCTGAAAGGATCCTCTGCTCCTGTTATTTATTTTAACCAGACCCTGACAGATGTGCAGGGAAAGAAACCGTCTGTGGCCTTCAAAAAGCCTGTCTTCTCTCCCTCACCGCCCTCTGTAGAAACAGCAATCCAGATGAGAAGCCCTGCTCACAGCCCCTCCAGCTCATTTGCTGTGATGGTCCCAGAGAACCCAAAAGTCTCTCCAAAGAGAAAAGTCCCCAGGGCCCCACCTCACCAAACACTTGGGACCACACAGAACAACACAGGATTACAGACTCCCAAGAACTATGCTTCCCCCCGTGAGCCACTGGAAATACTGTCCTCCAAAGGTGTATCTCCAAGGAGAAAAGAACAGTTGAATGGCAGTGTCTCCCCATCCTCCAAGCCTTCCTTCTTAGGGGTCAATGAGTCACCATCATCTCAGGTTAACAGTCCCTCATCAGCAGCATCCTTCAAAAGCCATAACCTCCAACATGGTTGTCAAAACCTTCATGAGAGAGGCCTGAAAACTCGCCTCCCAGTTGGGCTCAAAGTTTTCATGAAGTCTCCCCAGTTGCTCAGGAAAAGTTCCACGGTGCCAGGGAAACAGGAAAAAGACAGTCTAAATGAAGCTTCGAAAACCTCTGTGGCTGTGAGCAAGGCTAAGCCAGGGGCCCCCAGAAATTCAGCCAGCCTTCAGACCACAGGAAGGGAAAGAAATGTGTCTCCACTGGGTTTACCAGCACAAGAGAGTTTGGCCGAAGGGCTTCCCCTGGAAAGAGCAATGCCAGAGTCACTGGAAAATAGCATGCCTGGGGCTGATAGAAAAGATGGAATAGAAGACAGGTCTGTGAAAAGATCCCTGTCCTCCAGCAAACCACACCTGAAACCAGCTCTAGGCATGAATGGAGCCAAAGCCCGCAGCCAGAGTTTCAGTGCTCACTCAGGGGAAAAGCCCCCCACACCCGCCACAGAAGGAATGGGCAAAGTCCGGACACAGATTATTACCAACACCGCTGAGAGAGGCAATTCCCTCACCCGGCAGAGCTCTTCCACCGAAGGCTCTCCCAGCAAGAGTGCATCTGCCCCTGTGTCTGATGGTCTCCCCAGCACTGGGAGGCCCCTGGGACATCCTTCCCCCAGGCAGGGCTCCTTGGGGAGCACAGGCGGCTCCAGCAGCCAGCATGGAAGCCCAAGCAAGTTGCCTTTGAGGATCCCTCCAAAATCCGAAGAGCCCCTCACCCCAGCTGGATCAGAAGAGCAGCAGGCCTACGCCCAGGGAGAAGGCCCCAGGGGGACGGTGCCTGAGGAACCAGGCAGCGACCACTGCCGGTGCCCGCTCACCCCAACAGATAGCTCCAGAGGCCCACAGAGCCTGGGGAAGACACCACACCCCAGCAGCTTCACAGCAATTAGGACCCCCAAGCTAGAAACTTCTGGAAGGTATTCAGACACTTCTACAGCCAGGGCCGGTGTCGTAAGCCCAGAAGCCCCCCTCTCACCCACAATTGAAGAAAAGGTCATGTTGTGCATTCAGGAAAATGTGGAAAAGGGCCAAGTGCAAACAAAGTCCACCACTGTGGAAGCAAAACCGAAGCCGGGGCCTTCTTTTGCCAGCTGGTTCGGTTTTCGGAGGAGCAGACTCCCGGCTCTCAGTAGCAGGAAGATGGATGTCTCCAAAACCAAAGCAGAAAAGAAAGATGCAAAAGGTTTAGGGTTTGGAAACAAACCGCTGAAATCAGAGAGAAAGAAAGAGAAAAAGAAGTGTGTGATGGAAAATGAACTTCACAGGGACATCGAGTTGGCAGATGGTCCAGACAGTGGTTTGCAAAACAGAAATAACCTGAAAACACCGCCAGACATTTATGACCAAGTGAAGTTTGAATCAAAAAATAGACCCAGCCCTGTTCCATGTTCAGTGAAAGATACCTTTATGACAGAACTTCTGAACAGGTATTTTATTGGCAAAGAGAGTGGGAGGGTGGCAGTGTGTAGAGCAGTGCAGGACCCCGCCCCACCCCCAACCAGGAGAGCTGCTTGCCTCCTGCATATTGAATGCCAGTCAAGCATGCTTTTCAGACAAGCAGGAATGCATCATAGCAATCTTTTATACATTAGCCAGAATTTAAACAATGGAATGAAAGTTAGCAATAAAATGATAATTTAGTCCATGTTACTCTGTTANAAGAAAAGGTCATGTTGTGCATTCAGGAAAATGTGGAAAAGGGCCAAGTGCAAACAAAGTCCACCACTGTGGAAGCAAAACCGAAGCCGGGGCCTTCTTTTGCCAGCTGGTTCGGTTTTCGGAGGAGCAGACTCCCGGCTCTCAGTAGCAGGAAGATGGATGTCTCCAAAACCAAAGCAGAAAAGAAAGATGCAAAAGGTTTAGGGTTTGGAAACAAACCGCTGAAATCAGAGAGAAAGAAAGAGAAAAAGAAGTGTGTGATGGAAAATGAACTTCACAGGGACATCGAGTTGGCAGATGGTCCAGACAGTGGTTTGCAAAACAGAAATAACCTGAAAACACCGCCAGACATTTATGACCAAGTGAAGTTTGAATCAAAAAATAGACCCAGCCCTGTTCCATGTTCAGTGAAAGATACCTTTATGACAGAACTTCTGAACAGGTATTTTATTGGCAAAGAGAGTGGGAGGGTGGCAGTGTGTAGAGCAGTGCAGGACCCCGCCCCACCCCCAACCAGGAGAGCTGCTTGCCTCCTGCATATTGAATGCCAGTCAAGCATGCTTTTCAGACAAGCAGGAATGCATCATAGCAATCTTTTATACATTAGCCAGAATTTAAACAATGGAATGAAAGTTAGCAATAAAATGATAATTTAGTCCATGTTACTCTGTTAACCAAACCAATGGTCTTTGAAATTAAAGAATGGTAAATTTTATCAAGGTTGATAGAAATTCAACCTACACTAGAAATCATGAGGGATCCACATGGCATGAAATGGAAGAAAATTACACATACATTTTAAAGGATGCTGATCTCACTTATTGTACCAAACAAACTTACACTTAGAACTTTCCAGAGATAATTACATATTCTGCTGATCTTAAGCCAAAATATATTTAGCCATTCTCCTCCAGTCTCCACTCTCATCCAGGGTGCCACATGTATATGTATATCTGAGTTGCTCTGCTGTGTACCTGCAACTTTGATAACATTGTCAATCGGCTATACACCAATATAAAATAAGTTAAAATGGAGAAAAGAAGAAATATATTTAGCAATCACTCCTCACAGGTTTTTATTTTATACCCCACCTCATCTCACAAGCAATCATAAAAATAAAAGCAAATTATTGTATATCAAACCTAAATTGACACACTGCTGGAATAGTAGATGCAGATTTGACCAAGGCCAATGAGACACACCTACCACTCAAAGGTTTAAAGACACAGAGATATATGGAGGTTACTTTAAACATTAAAGGATTGGGATAAATAGAGTGATTGAAGAAGAGCAATGTAATTGATCAGAGGAATCACTTTCTACCTGCAGAGTTGATAAGAAAGCAGCTCAACAGACGGAAAGTGGATCAAATATTCTCTCCTGTAGGAGTGTGTTAAAGGGCAGCTCCCAGGGCTCCTGTCTCACCAGCAGCTCTCTCAGCTCTCAAGGAAACCACAAGAAAAACATCAAAACCAAAGCAGATGTGGAAAAACCGAAAGGCTCCCTGGTAAGTACTTCACCATCCTGGTTATAAAGTGTTAGGTCCCTATATGGGCTAGTTGGGTTCTGTCTACCTTTTACTGATGAAAATACAGGCAAGAGATGACCAGGAAAGAGAAAGTTAAAGCCAAAGAGAAGAGAGAGAAGTCATGGAGGGTCCCAGCTCCCTCCACCCATGCTGCTGCTTTTCTAGCTCTCTTTTCAGAGCCTTGGCGTGATCACAGTGCAGGTAGTGGTGCTGTGGGTGTTCACCTTCATGTTGTACGCTTGTGCTGGGAATTCGTTATGGTGATTATTTCCATCATTTCCAGCAACGCAGAAGGGAATGAAAATGATTAGAAAAAGTAAAAGTGCAAAACAATTTAAGAGAATATTGGCTATTTTGATGATTTGATTTAAGCGTTTCCCCTTTTTTCCTTAAGTTGTATATACTGATTAATCCTACCCAAGATAGAAGGAGTTAAGATTCAAGGTATCGTTTTTGGAACTTGACTCCCTATCATTTTGTCTTTTAATTATGAGGTTCAGAACTCAGGGGGGTAATTTCCTTTTTAAAAATGAATAAAAGGCATTTCCCCAGTATATGCTAGTTTCAAATATTTTTGTTTTAAAATTGTCTTAAATTGAACTTCCTCGCCTTACATTCTTTCTGTTCTCGCATCATTGATCTTGTGATATTCATTGTTTCTTTATTAACTTTAAAGCACTCGAACAACAACAACAAAAATCTCTTTTTTTAGTGGTGATATTTTTAGTAGAGGATATTTTAGTAGTGATTGGCATTACTATTAATTATTAGTTAATAATAGTTAAACTCTAGGGCTCCTTAAAGTTTCACTTTAATTTGAAACAAATGTACACTTAAATGCCTTTTTTTTTTTCAAACAGCTCTTTACTCTAAAAAGCTACAAGGTCTTTTTTTTTTTTTTTTTTTTTAGACTCTGAAATTGTTTGCAGACTTTTTTCTTTGCCAAAGTTTTTTTTTTTTCCCTTTTTTTTGT
>SJYV01031857.1:55700-147897 GCA_006410875.1 Neotragus pygmaeus | reverse complement strand
TTTTTTTTTTTTTTTTAGACTCTGAAATGGTATGCAGACTATGTTCTTTGCAAAAGTTTTTTTCTTTCCCCTTATTCTTGCTCTTGGCTTCCATGATATCACCCTTTCTTGAAAACGTAGATGTCCCTTGCATTATAAAATCTCAAATTAAAAGTGTATCTAAGGCTGCCCTTGTAGTGTCACTGAAAGAAAGAGAGAGAATAAATGTGTGGAAATGTGCAATATTCTGGAAATTCAATCCAGCTGATCTAAAACTTTGATAGCCTGGCAAAGCCCCTTATCAGAGGCACTCAATTTAACTATGCCCCATTTAAGATGGTTCTGACAGCTTGGGGTATATCTTCACTGTACAAAAATACCAAAAAAGGAAAAAAAACAACAACAACTCTGTTTGGCTTTTACAATTTCATTTTTACTTTCCTATTACTTCCTAATGGGAAAGTAATTTGCCTTGCTTTTCTTCTCTCATTTTCAGTCTTTTACAATGTAGTAATAAGTTTCATTTCATCTTCCTAGAATATCTGCAAGAAACACTCTTATTGTTTTCTGAGAACAAGGATTCCCTAACCACTCCAAGTATACATAATCCATCAGCTGTTAGTCACTCAGTCATGTCTGATTCTTTACGACCCCATGCACTGTAGTCCTCCAGGTTCCTCTGTCCACGGAATTTTCCAGGCAAGAATACTGGAGTGGGTAGCCATTCCCTTCTTCAGGGGATTTTCTCAACCCAGGGATTGAACCTGGGTCTCATAGGCTAATTTTCTAGTTAGCTGCAAGAGGAAATTAAGACATGCTGGGAAGCTTTCAATATAGAGAAATATTATTAACCTAGATAGTTGACATGCTAGTCATTTTTTTAGATGTAAAATGCAATTTTTTTATCTCTGTGATCATCAACATGGATTGAACTAAAATTACTAATTCTAGAAAGGACAATCGCCATAATCCCCTTTGGGACTATTAAAAGAATAGCAGTGAAAACCTATTTATTATATGTTATCAGCCTATATGGAAAGGAAATTAGATGCAAAATAAAAACATTCTAATACCAGAGCACACTGATGTGAATGCTCATTAACCTTTTAAAATCAAGAGTTTAAGGGAATTTTCCTCTACTAGGGCTCAAGGTAAATATGCTATCTGCTTCTTGTGTTGCAAGTGTATTGCAAAAAATTCTTCTCACGGTAGTTATTGGGGGTGAAAATAATAGCATACTTTTTCTCTGAATAAAATCACTCTTCAAAAATCATAGAAAGAACTTCCCTGGAGTTCCAGTGGTTAAGACTCTGTGCTACCACTGCTGAGGATATGGGTTCGATCCCTGGTCAGGAACTAAGATTCTGAATAATGTGAGATGCAGCCAAAAAAATAATTTTTATGCCATAATATACCATCATCCTTGCCCTTTACAAACTAAGACTATATTTAATCACGAGAGTCCTAAGTCTTTTTCATTATTTTAGTCTGTGTCTGTATGTTCAGTCGCTCAGTTGTAACTGACTCTTTGCAACCCCATGGACAGCAGCCCACCAGGCTGCTCTAGCCATGGCATTTTCTAGGCCAGAATACTGGAGTGGGTTGCTATTTCCTTCTCCAGGGGATCTTCTTGACCCAGGGATCAAACCTGCATCTCTTGTGCTGCCAGTCCGCATTGGCAGGCAGGTTCTATACCACTGCTCCACCTGGGATGCCTTTATTTTAATCTACGGTAATAGAAAAATTATTTCTGTAATGTAACAAGTCCCTGTATGTAGCCACCTCTACTTAATTCATTGGTGACTGCATATCCATTTTCAAAATGGCTAGATACTTTCCAAAATATGTGTAAAAATCCCATTAACACTTTACCGAATTAAATCTTTTTCTGTTTTCAGAGCCTTAATTAGAGACTCATGTCCCCATTTATGCCATGATTCACAGCCCACTTAGCTCTAATTTTTGTGTAATTTTGACAAGGGCCATATTACTTTGTACTTTTACTTAAATTATGCAAAATCATTATAAGAGGGGAAAAAGGCATCCCCGGAAAAGATTGCAGCAGTATTAAGTAAATAAGTCAGAAAGAAATATACTCTCCTTTCTGTAGGTTGTAGATCCTTCCTTTCTATGAATTTAGATAATTTTCTGAAATGAGAAGTCTCAAAGGAACAGATCCTGTTTAACTGTCACTGGACAAAAGAAAAATCACTAACAAACTCAACAAGATCATATACCTGGAAAGAGAAGGTCATTTTAATACAGGTATTTTAATTTAAATTATGAGTGTTCTCTTCACCTAGTATCACATAGGCTGAAAAAAATCACATATGTCAATAATAAAGTATCAGATTCAATCCCATTAAACTTGTGGTGATGAAGTAGTATAAAATAGTACAATAATTATACAAATTGTTATCATCTTATTAAGTTCTGCAAAATTTTATAATTTCAACATCTTTAATTGAACACTTCTGTTCTAAATACTATTTGGATGTTAATAAGAAGCATGCCTATTTTACCTTCCTCCTGCAAAGCTTTATAAATGACTGACTTTTCTAAAGGTAATGCCTTCCAGGAGTTTTCCTTCCAAAGATCACTTCTCTCATCTCACAAAGGTTCATTATGTTCTTTTCCTTTTCAATGAGCTTTAACATCAAAACGTTGTTTTCTGGGAAGGCAATTCGTGTTAGGATGATTCAAAGAAGAAATATACACAGAATTCTAAATGAAGGATGTCCCCCAAATACTGGGTTTTATTCTGCAATTATGTAGATATTTGTCAGCAGTGAATTATTTTCTCCCTGTTTCCTTCTGTGTCCTTTGTAACTCATTCCTCCCAGCCTTTTCTAATGGGAGAGGTTAATAGAACATAATGGGCACAGTGACATTTAATAGTTACTTGTTAGATATTGGGGTTTTTTTTTTTAGAAACTGGTATTTAGTAAGCTCTTGACTACAACTGTGGGACTCAAAAGATGGGCAAGAGTTGAAGGTACATGCACCATTAAAAGATGCCCAAAGTACTGACAGCAAACTGAAACCAAATTAGCCCACATTCCCTGCTGGTCCAGTGATTAAGACTTGGTGCTTCCAATCCAGGGGGTATGGATTCTCTCCCTGGCTGGGAAACTAAGATCCTGCCTGCCCCATAGTGTGGCCAAAAGAAAAAAGGCCACACTTGTTGTCCATGGATCACTTGCCACTGACTTTGATTTGTATCTGTTTCTGGTAGAGCAATGGCTGAAGAAATTCTAAATCTCTAAATGCCATTGTTTGCTGAATCCGACTTTTTGGTTTTGTGACCATTCCCACCTGTGAAGTGCTTTGCCATGTGAACAATTCACTTTGACAAATTCTTCCTCTTAAGCTGGCAGCCCTTTGCCCCCTGGAAGTTCCACAACCTTTTGCCAACATCCAGCCCCTGTGTGATCAAGTGAAAATTAATTTTAATTTCAGCCTATAAAAAATATAATTAGCAAGGGGAATCTGCTGCCAAAATAAATTATGCCCCTCATTTCCATAGGCAAATGGATTTTTTTAATTACTCACCACTTTGTATTGAAATCTATTTGTATGGATAATTAGAGCTGACAAGTGTGCCATTCTAAGACACTACCCTATTTTCCATTCCTTTGTTGATTCTTCATCCATCCCCTTCCAATTCAAAATTTCCCCTCACGGGTCATCTTCTCCTCATGGATCATTAGCCCAGAGGAGCTGAAGGAACTAGAGGCCTGAGTAGAAGCCCAGTTCCTCTGATAAATACCCAAGAGGCCACATTTAGCATTTGCTGTTAAGCACTTAATTCCATAGAAAAGTTCTGACAAGGAGTTAATAGGTAGCACCTCCAGATGGCTTCATTTTCCTTCTTAAATATGGTACTTGAACAGGGGTGGTGGTGAAGTTCCACAGAAGACACTGGGAAGAGAAACGGGACACTTACACACACACACACACACACACACACACAGAAAATTTTTTGCTACTCTTAAATGAAAATATGGTTTTTGTGTATTTGGAATACTGCCTACCTAATTGCTAGACACTAAGAAAGATACAGTAGTTCTTGGGAAGTTCTGGAAAGGATGAATGTGATCATATGGTACACTCTGAAAAAATTAAATTATAGCGATGAATAGGAGTCAAGAGTGCCCATTCTTAAAACTGAAATTCTTTTAAAACCTTAAAGAGATCACCAACCTTCTCTAAGCCTCTTTTGCTTTATCTCCCAAGATGATAACCTTGTTCTAATTATTGGATTCTTTTGTTCAGTATTTCACAGACTGACGGAGATGTTGACTCACCCACCTTGCAGCACCCCATTCAAGTTTAAAATTGGTTGGTTTAAAAAACCCAAAGGAAATACTATTTTACATAACAGGTGTGGGAAAATATGGAGCATCCTGTCATAAGTGTTGGAATGGTTTGAAAATATAAATAGACTTCCTTGATATTTCTATAAATGAGGATAGAAATTTCCTGTTGAATTCTTAATGGAAATGAAGGTGTTTGGATCTCCCTCCTTTGGGGTTTCCTGGCAGCTTTGTTACAAGAGTTCACTGAGCTAGGTGAACTTTGGAAGACAAATAAGTAACATAGTCTTGTTGATGCTCACAGAGATGTTCCTCTCTGCCTTCCATAAATACTAGAAACAGAGCTGGTTGATCATGCTCTTCTTCCCTTACTCCCTAATTCCCTTCCTCCAGATGTGCTAACAAAACAGTGCCAACAGCAGACAGATGATGGGGAGAGAAAGAGATGAAGCATGGTCTCTGGATACTCAGCCCTTAGCACACTCTTCTTGTGAGTTCAGATAGCCATTGACAAACCCCCTTGAGTATGCCATCTTATAGCTATTAGTATGTATGGATCATGCACCATACAGTTAACAGTTACTTCTGTTATTGGAACCATAGTCATGAAATGTAAATAATTGGTCTTATTCCATTAATTATGAGAAGTAAGAGATAAAAGGTAGAAATCTAAGTCTAGCTCAAGGTCAGTTTACAAGTATATGACTTTCTATATTGTAAGTATAAAATAATGGTTTCTCAGCCTTCAACTTGAACCCCTGAAGGAATTCACTGACAACCTCTAGTGAACCCCCACTGCATTCATTGCACAGTTCACATTACTATCACTGGGTGGCTGGAATGCACTTTCAAAGAGATATTCAGGATCATTCTGCCAAGGACCATAGCTATCCTGATCTTTTGGCCAAGTTTACACTGACATTGTTCAGTGGAAATTGGAGAATAACAAAATTTCACCAAATGAACACAAATCTGAAACCAGATTTGCTGTGTTTGAATCCGGGTTTCACCACCTGGACAACTGCTTATTTTTTCTGTTTCTTCAGAGCCCTTATCTCCAAAATGGAGCTAACCATAGCACTTAACCTCTTAGCATTGTGAGGGTTATGAGAGAATAGGTGTGAGGAGTTTAAACAGCTCCTGATGCATAGTAGTTAAGCACTGACTGTTTTTATTATTACTGCTACTAGACTGGGAAGGACGGGGCATGAGTTTTAATTTCAGTGTTGGCATTTATGGTATCTTTAAAGTTGCTGGATTTCAAAATTCTCATTTGTGAAATACTGTGATTTTATTAGTTTCTTGCTCAAATTCCATTTGGTACTCCTCTGAATATCCCAGCTGAAATATAAGGAGGGTGTTTTTGACCTGAAAAAAAATCTAAATAAATGTATCACCCTCCTAGTTCACTGAGCACGCATCATAGTCACCTCACATTTCATTCTGGAAAGAGCAACAACAAAATAACATTTTCTTAGAGTTATATTCTAGGAAAAGGTCAAAAGATCTAGGTGTATTTCTTTATTCTCATTCAAATAACTTGTGGGGTAGTCACTGTCCCAGGAAGAATTATGTTTCCTTAGACTTAATTTTTCCTAACAGCTCTGTTACTAACTTTATTAAGTATTTTTTTTAAAAAAAAAAAAGAACCTAAAACTGTTATCTTGAAAATCTTTGCAGAATCAGATACCCTGTAAGAGCTGGAGTTATATTTCTGAAAATATGCTCTTGAAATTAAAACTTGTAATAAAGCCAAGCAGTAGAGTAGGGTAAAATGAAGTAAAGAAAATATATGTGTATATATGAACATACACTCAGACACATACATACCCATGTTTGTTATATAATGCACCAATATTCTGAGGATTACAAAATCAATTTAATATAACACATAAGAACTCACAATATTTCCTTGTTTCTGCAGATAAGAGAGGCAAATGAACACCTGCAAGAGGATGAAGAAGATACAGTTGCAGATTCTGCATTTCAGAGCCATACCATAGGTAAAAATTCATGGCTCCATACGTCTTTAACTGACATTTTCTACATGCAACCTTATTTCAGAGAGGGCGTGTTCTTAAAGAACATGTCTTATGCCCACTTCTGCCAGGATAGGATTTTAACTTCTGATACATGGTTGTCTTTATCTTAAATATTGAAAACTACCATAAAATAAATGGGTCAAAGCACAGCCTATGAAGAAAACATAGGTGTTTACAAAGGAATGCAATGCAAACTAAGGTGAGACCTTGTCAATATACAATGAAAATGATACTGATGTAAATAATTTCTGAGGAGAAAATCAACTTTGAATTGATCCAGTTTCTATAACTGTCTCAGGAAGCAATACTGTTGGCTTGAAATGTGGAGTAGTAACTTTCTTATATTGAACACTTTTTTTAATTGAATATGTTTTACCCAGAGAACTAAATAGATACTGTTGTTGTTTAGTCACTTAGTCATGTCTGACTCTTTGCGACCCCATGGACTGTAGCCCACCAGGCTCCTCTGTCCATGGGATTTTCCAGGCTAGAATACTAGAATGGGTTGCCATTTCTTTCTCCAGGGGATCTTCCTGACCCAGGGATCAAACCTGTGTCTCCTGTGTTGGCAGGTGGATTCTTTACCACTGAACCACATGGGAAGCCCCAGATTAAGTATTTACAGCTTGCCAAAATCTCCAACTCACTCATTTTCTTTACATTTCCGTTAGAACCCTGATTATAGGTAGTCCTGTCTCAGAGATATATTTGGCTTGTCAGCTCTGTCCTAGAATTTTGCATGAGCCTACATTGAAGGGACTCAGGTTTCTAACACAGAGGGATTTTCCCAGCCTGTTTCCATCAGCCAGGAGGTAACTGGTAATAGAGTAGCTGTCTATGACCATGATCCTTATCAGGAAATAGAAGATGTGATAATGGCTCTAGGCCACCTTGGACGTTTGCAAAATTAATTGTTCTTTGAGCTTTAGAAATAGCTGTGAATGTAAGCATGCTAATTTAGTTTTACACAAAACTTCAAAGCATGAAGAGTCATTTTTTCAAATCACATTTGGGTGTATAGACAGTACCGATTACTGTACTCTGGAGGACAGCCCCACAGATGTCGGTTTCTGTTATCATCAGTATTCACTGTGCCTCTTCTGTTCTTTCCCTGGAGTACCTTTAGCTGCCAGCTCTCAGTGTCTCATCACTCCTGGCTCCATGTTGGTATGTTTTGCAGCTGTTTTTCTAGCTTACCCAGCTGTCTTCTTCCAGCTACAATTTACAGTTTATCTCAGAGATTTATTGTACCCCCAAAGTTTAATAAGATTGGCACACCATTGTTACTCTTTTCTGGTGTAATTGGGAATATAAAAGTCTTAACAAACAACAAAATGAGTGGAATCTGAATGTTTTTATTCCAGAAAGACATCCTTTAGTATGGTTGTCAATGTAAAATGCAATTTAAATTAGTATCAGTTCTACATAGTTAGCTAATATGCAAGTTAAATATTATTCAACAACCTTCAAAAATGGCACTGTGTAAAGCCCCACTGAGTTATCATTTTTCTATAATGAAGTGTTCTTGGGCTTTTACAGTAACATATATAAAGTTAGAGGCTGCATTTTGTTCGAGAGAGCTATAGTTATCTGGGTACTTTCTATAGACTAGCAATCCTTTAGATCTGTACTGTTTGACATGATAGCCAGTAGTCAAATGTATTTGAGACTCAAATTCATTAAAACTACATAAAATTAAAAATTCAGCCCTTCAACTGAATTTTTCCGTTGCAATAGCCCACTTTTCAAGTGTTCAATGGCCACATATTCTGTATGGCCTGTATGAACATGTCCATCATCACACAAAATTCTTCTGAAAAGTGCTGGTTTAGAATACTCTCCTGGAAGCACATTTGAACTCTGTTTCTGACAGAGATATGACTTGGTCTTCACATAATTGTAGACTCATCTCCTCAAACTAGTGGCGATCTATCTGAACAAGCTAAGCTGCTATTGGCAGCAAGTAACAACAAAACTGTCTAGCCATGACTTAAGTAATAAAGTCACTGAATCTTATGTAATTGAAAGTCTGAAGGAAGGCAAACATAACAGAGGAGCAGCAGCCCAGCAAAGCTATCTAAAGCCCTGTTTGTTTGGATTTTTTTGTCCTCATCCTTGTCACTTCTGGTTGAAAATTGATTCCTACCACTCTAGGCATCCCAGCTATATTCAGGACACAAAGTGTAAGGAAAATTAAAAATTTTTCAGAATCCTCCCCCACTATAGACTTAATATTACATGTCATCAGTGAGAACCAGATCATAAAGCCAATCTTAGGTGCACAGGAAGCTGGGAAAGTTAGTATGTTGCTTCCCAGCCCCTGTTGCATGAGATAGCAGAGAGAAGAGGGGTGAAAATGTTCTCTGAGTTAGACAATCAATATTACCACAGGCCTTTTAAAAAGTTCATCCGTTTCAAGACTGAGTGACATTCTACAAATCAAGTGGTTATTTACCTTTATTGCACAAAAATGACTGAAAAAATATTTTAGCACCCGAAAATCCCAAAGTTCTTCATTTTGTCTAAGCTAAGTGCTATCATATATCTTCCCAATACTTACAACCATTGTATATTTCCATTTTTCTCAGAAACTGAGCAAATCTAAGTATGGTCTTAAAACCAAACAGCTGCTAATATCTTTGACAAAGAACAACAAACAGAAAATCTGTGAAACTGAATGTTCATATTTCTGTGGTTAAGGATAATCATGTCAGTTTAATCAAAATGGTATGAGTTGATTACAAAACAAGATATTGTTAACTAGTTCTATATTGAAATTCAAGATTCATGAATGAAGTAATACAACTAGATTTTTTTCTTTAAAATTGCCCTAATAAATATCAGACTTTCATATTAATAAGCAACAAGCAAATGACCGTACTAGCCTAATAGAAGTATTAACATGAATGATCAGAAACACCAGTTTTTCTTTCTTGCTGTTTAACTGTAATAGATTCACCCAGTGTATTATGCTAATTATCTAATAAGATTAAATGATCAGTAGGAATTCAAATAACATTACCTCACATTAAAAACATCAGCTAATGGTAGCATCAAAAATAATCTTAGAGGATATAGGGGATTTGGAAATTCCTTTAAAGAGGAAGAGATGTCTTTTGAGGAATTTGAGGAAGAAGCGAAGCAGAATTAATGATAACCAAGAAAACAAGGCTGCATGGTAAACTCTTGTGAAGTGACAGATGTGTGGTATTTCCTCAAATCTAAGAGTTGTTACGGAGTGGAAGTTTGCATGCTCAACACACAGTGAGGCCGACAAGGCAAAACATCCGAGTTTGGAGCAGAGAAAGGTTTATTGCAGAGCCCTGCAAGGAGATGGGTTTCTTGTGCCTAATAAGACCCCAAACTCCTGGATGGGTTTCAGCAAAGCACTTTTAAAGGCTAAGAGAGGGAGGGCTATGGTTAGTTGTTGCAGACTCCTTGGTCTCGGAATCAAGAAGACTGAGACCGACTTTGTTCTTGCAGCTGCCCACATAGGTCAGATCACAATATTCCTGTTAAACCTCCAACAAGACAAATATTCTTCTCTGTTCTGCAATATTTTATCTCTGTATGAATGGACCCTGAAAGGTCAGAGTCGTGAGAATAGGCTATTCTATACAGTTCAAGGTATAGGTAACTGTGCTTTTATAGAAGGTACAGAGCCAGCATGACTAAGCTTGAGAAAATGAACAGACCTAATGTGGAGTCAGATTTGTTTTTCCCTGTTACAGAGTTACAAAGAACAATTTGTCCAGTAGCACAGTGGGCAAATGTTCCAGTGCCTCATTGTGGAACACAATTTGTTTACTCTCCTTTATTGGCTATGTATACTCCTAGTCTTTTCTAAAGGACCCTTCTGTCTCCTACTACCAGGGGAGAGTGTGACAAGGGATGTGGTCTAGTTCTGAGTATCTTGAGGATCAAGTTTTCTTTGTTTAGCTCTGTAAAGTTGCCTTGGTGCTGTCCTGCCCAACTCAGTAATTGCCTCAAAGAGCTCTCCTGTTGTCCTTCTTCATCACTCCCCAAATAGTCTTACAGCAGCTAATACACTAGCAAGAGGATTGTGGATGCTCAGTAAGTACCCACTTTGACTTACTTAACAGACCATACATCACTTTATTTCCATTTCCCCAAGGTATCTTGCTTTCTTTTTCCTTGTGTCCATACAAACTCTAGCTGTCTAATCTGGTAAACGTATTCTTGTCAGTAAGATAGATTAAACAGCTTTTTTTTTTTTTTTCAGATGATGTATTTGCATTATAACAGGGACTCAAGAAAAATTCTACCTCTAGTTAAGAGGAACTCTGGGGAGCTAACATTTCAGGCACACACTGATTTGAGCAAATTATAGGGTGAAGAAGAAAGGACAGGAATTAACCTGACTTCAGACAATGAAGAGCACAAGAAGCAGTGTAGCGAGGAAATGAGTTATTTTGCTGTAATGACCCTACTTTGCGTAATGGCCTGCCTGAAAGTGAAGAAGTAAGACAAGGCCGTGCTGAGCCAAATAGAGAAGATTTTGAACCTCCTGGCGCAGTGGCCATTTTTACTTCTGCAGCACACAGAACTTGTTCCTGTAAGTTCTGACTGTCCAGCATAAAGTACCTAATCCATGGTCGTAATGTGTCTGGTCTGGGGTCTGATAGAAAGAGAAGGGATAAAAGAGTTAAGTGACTTATAGTTATCATTGTTGAGGAATCTTTACACCAGATTGCGATGAAAGGCGACAAATGCAGCATCTCTTTTACCCAGTAGAAGAGAGAAGACCTGACCTGATGTTGATGTATCTGTATCTGTGGTTCTTCAAGTGATAGTGAGGGTCTCACACATTCTTGAATCAAGTACCTCAGTTACCTGGAGAACAAGAACATGAGCCTAGATATTTATCTCATCTGAATGGAAAGAACTCCAAAATCTGTTCAGTACTTTATTGTATTAAAGTCCTAATGTGATTTGGTTAGGGGCTTCTCAGATGGAACAGCAGTAAAGAATCCGCCTGCTAATGCAGGAGACACAGACACAGTTTCGATTCCTGGGTCGGGAAGAACCACTAGAGTGGGAAATGGCAACCACTCCAGTATGCTTGCCTGGAAGAGCCCACAGACAGAGCAGCCTGGTGGGCTGCAGTCCATGGGGTCCCAAAGAGTTGGACGCAACTGTGCGACTGAGCACGCACAATGGTCAATGGTGGTTGTCCCTACGTGGATTATACCGTTTCAATTAGCTAGATCACAGTTATTTTTAAATCCAAGCCTGGATTTCCCTAATTGTTAGCACCAGTAGGATTAGGTTCTTATGGGAAGGAAAGAAATCCAAATTCCAGTAATTTATTTGAATAAGAACAGAAGTTTTTCTGGCACACGTGACAGGGTACAGGGAGTGGTTCAGACTGGGAGCACAGCCTCAGCCTCCTCCTGTTTCATTCTCTGCCTCATATGGTCTCCATTCCAAAGGCCACTTTCTGGCTCGAGATGACTATTAAAAAACCGTCCTTTATGTCCACTTTCCAACCCATGGGAAGGAAGAGCGATGAGGAAGGATATGGTCCATATCTTTAAGAATACTTCCCATGGCTTGACCCGTCCTTTGGGTCGCAGTGCATTGGCTGGCACTTAGTCACACAGGAGAAGAAATCCAGGCAGGAGGACATAGGTCCAGAACAAAAAACTAAAAATAAATGGAGGTTCTCGTAACTCTGGAAGAAAAAGACAGTGAATATTAGAGGACAAGGCAATGGCACCCCACTCCAGTACACTTGCCTGGAAAAATCCCATGGATGGAGGGACCTGGTAGACTGCAGTCCATGGGGTTGCGAAGAGTCGGACGTGACTGAGCAGTGTCACTTTGACTTTTCACTTTCATGAATTGGAGAAGGAAATGGCAACCCACTCCAGTGTTCTTGCCTGGAGAATCCCAGAGATGGGGGAGCGTGGTGGGCTGCCGTCTATGGGGTTGCACAGAGTCAGACACGACTGAAGCGACTTAGCAGCAGCAGCAGCGATCTAACCTGCTGCTTACCCCCTACCAAGGTTATCTTCTTGATAGTAACAAATAAATTTTCACTGTCATTTAAGAAGACCATAGGAAAATAAATTTCAAGAGTTGTTGGGAAAGATGTAATTAATTTCAATGATTTTTGCACTGGTCTCTGTTTGTACACTTCACTTTGACTAGCTTTTTCAGGAAATGTATTGAACTTGAATTAGTTTGCCACCACTATATTTATGAACATATCACTGGTTGGCCACAAAGTTTAGAGGTTCAAATAAGTTTTCTATGGAGCACAGTGCAGCTAGAATTTTCCTTTCTCTAAAATTAAAACCAGTAGGGCAGCAGGGCTTCCAGTACTGTAGCTGCCAATCGATTAAAGTCGTTGATAACTATCTGTCTTATTTCAAGACTATCACTAATTTTCCCCACTAGGAAATGACTTTCGTATTACAAATTAAAATATCTCAGAAAGATGAACAGATTTTCACAGCTTTTTGAGTGGAAGACCATTTGAGTCAAATGTCACATTTTGAATAGCATGCTGATAAGTGTAGGCTTAATTATAGAAAGAGTGAGCTGCTGATCATGAAAACAAACGTGAGGGGAAGTATAAAGGTTCTCAATAGCAATTATGGTAGGTAATGTTCTGCTGACTAGTAACAGATTGGTTCTGAACTGGAAACTGCATGGATAGTAATGACTATGAATGAGGAATAGGGAGGAGTGATTTTACATAATTTAAATTGTTAATACTTCCCAGGATGATAATATTTCTGCATTTCCAAATATTACAAACAGCATTTCAGAGATATTACAGAGTAATAGCTTGGCCACGGAAGCTTCTATCGTGGCTGCACTGAGTTCGTCCATTTATATGGACAAGCAACAAACTTCAGAGGGGAAGGTTTGCATCTGGCAGCCTGAAATATAAATCCCACGTGTCATGAAGGTAGACTCGTGGAAACAGAACCATGTGGTTCCTTCTGGTTAAAAATGACTGAAAATAGTAATATTAATTCCCATCCATTGAGTATCTCTTTTTTACCAAGCCCTATGCTTAGAACATTACCTATAATCCTTCCTGTTTCACTCTCTTGTGGCTAGTTCTCTGGTTTTGGCATCTATACCCTTGCTCCTTGAGTGCTTCGCTCTAAATACCAGAGGTAATCATGAATGAGGCTTTGGTGGAGACTTCTATATTGGTGTTATTGTTCAGTCACTCAGTTGTGGCGAACTCTTTGCAACACACTGCAGCACACCATATTTCCCTGTCCTTCACCATCTCCCAAAGCTTGCTCCAACTCACATCCATCGAGCCTGTGAGGCCATCCACCATCTCGTCCTCTGTCACCCCCTTCTCTTGCCTTCAGTCTTTCCAAGCATCCAGGTCTTTCCTCATGAATCAGCTCTTCGCATCAGGTGGCCAAAGTATTGGAGCTTCAGCTTCAGCATCAGTCCTTCCAAGGAATATTCAGGGCTGATTACCTATAGGATTGACTGGTTTGACCTCCTTACAGTCCAGGGGACTCTCAAGAGTCTTCTCCAACACCACAGTTCAAAAGCATCAGTTCTTCCGTGCTCAGCCTTCTTTGTGGTCCAACTCTCACACTCATACATGACTACTGTAAAAGTCATAGCTTTGACTATATGGACCTTTGTTGGTAAATTAATGTCTCTGCTTTTAATATGCTCTCTAGGTTGGTCATAGCTTTTCCTTCAAAGAGCAAGCATCTTTTAATTTCATGGCTGCAGTCACCATCTGCAGTGATTTTGGAGCCCAAGAAAATAAAGTCTCTCACTGTTTCCATTGTTTCCCCATCTATTTCCCATGAAGTGATGGGAATGGATGCCATGATCTTTGTTTTTTTAATGTTGAGTTTTAAACCAGCTTTTTCACTCTCCTCTTTCACTTTCATCAAGAGTCTCTAGTTCCTCTTCACTTTATTCCATAAGTGTGGTGTCATCTGCATATCTGAGGTTGTTGATATTTCTCCTGGCAATCTTGATTCCAGCTTGTGCTTCCTCCAGCCCAGCATTTTGCATGATGTACTCTGTATATAAGTTAAATAAGCAGGGTGACAATATGCAGCCTTGACCTACTCCTTTCCCAAATTGTAAGAAGTCTAGTGTTCCATGTCGAGTTCTAACTGTTGCTTCTTCACCCGCATACAGGTTTCTCAGGAGTCAGGTAAGGTGATCTGGTATTCCCATCCCTTTAATAATTCTCCACAGTTTGTTGTGATCCACACAGTCAAAGGCTTTAGCATAGTCAGAGAAGCAGAAGTAGATGTTTTTCTGGAATTCTCTAGCTTTTTCTATGATCCAGAGAATGTTGGAAATTTGATCTCTGGTTCTTCTGCCTTTTCTAAATCCAGCTTAAACATCTGGAGGTTCTCAGTTCATGTACTGTTGAAGCCGCCTTAGGAGAATTTTGAGCATTACTTTACTAGCGTGTGCGATGAGTGCAATTGTGCGGTACTTTAAGTATTCTTTGGCATTGCATTCCTTTGGAATTGGAATAAAAACTGACCTTTTCCAGTCCTGTGGCCCCTGCTGAGTTTTCCAAATTTGCTGTCATATTGAGTGCAGCACTTTCACAGCATCATCTTTCAGGATTTGAAATAGCTCCACTGGAATTCCATCACCACCACTAGGTTTGTTCACAATGATGCTTCCCAAGGCCCACGTGACTTCTCGCTCCAGGATGTCTGGCTCGAGGGGAGTGATCACATTAACGTGGTTATCCGGGTCGTGAAGATCTTTTTTGTACAGTTCTTCTGTGTATTGTTGCCACCTCTTCTTAATATCTTCTGCTTGTGTTAGGTCCATGCCATTTCTGTCCTTTATTGAGCCCATCTTTGCATGAAATGTTCCCTTGGTATCTCTAATTTTATTTAAGAGATCTCTAGCCTTTCCCATTCTATTGTTTTCCTCTATTTCTTCACATTTTTCACTCAGGAAGGCTTTCCTGGCTCTCCTTGCTATTCTTTGGAACTCTGCATTCAAATGGATATATCTTTCCTTTTCTCCTTTGCCTTTAACGTCTCTTCTTTTCTCAGCTATTTGTAAGGCTTCTCAGACAACCATTTTTCCTTTTTCATTTCTTTTTCTTAGGGATGGTTTTGATCATCGTCTCCTATACAGTGTTATGAACCTCTGTCCATAGTTCTTCAGGCACTCTATCAGATCTAATCCTTTGAATGTATTTGTCATTTCCACTGTATAATCATAAGGGATATAATTTAGGTCACACCTTAATGGCCCAGTAGTTTTCCCTACTTTTTTCAATTTAAGTGTTAGTTTGGCAGTAAGGAGTTCATGATCTGAGCCACAGTCAGCTCCCGGTCTTGTTTTTGCTGACTGTACAGAGCTTCTCCATTTTCAGCTGCAAAGAATATAGTCAATCTGATTTCAGTATTGACCATCTGGTGATGTCCATGTGTATTCTCTTGTGTTGTTGGAAGAGGGTGTTTGCTACGATTGGTGTGTTCTCTTGGCCAAACTCTGTTAGCCTTTGCCCTGCTTCATTTTGTACTCCAAGATCAAACTTGCCATTTACTCCAGGTATCTCTTGCCTACTTTTTCATTCCAGTCCCCTATGATGAAAAGGACATCTTTTTTTGGTGTTAATTCTAGAAGGTAGGTCTTCGTAGAACTGTTCAGCTTCTTCATCAATAGAGGTTGGGGTATACACTTGGGTTATTATGATATTGAATGGTTTCCCTTGGAAATGATCAGGGATCATTCTGTCATCTCATTTTTGAGATTGCATCCAAGTACTGCATTTTGGACTCTTGTTGACTATGAGGGCTACTCCATTTCTTCTAAGGGGTTCTTTCCCACTGTGGTAGATATAAGGGTCATCTGAATTAAATTCACCCATTCCAATCCATTTTAGTTCACTGATTCCTAAAATGTTGATGTTCATTCTTGCCATCTCCTATTTGAACACTTCCAACTGACCTTGATTCATGGACCTAACATTCCAGGTTCCTATGCAATATTGTTCTTTATAGCATCAGACTTTACTTTCACCACCAGACGCACATACAATTGGGCATTGCTTCCATTTTGGCCCGGCCTCTTCATTCCTTCGGCAGCTATTTCTCCACTCTTCTCCAGGGGCATATTGGGCACCTACCAATCTAGGGAGTTCATCTTTCAGTGTCCTATTTTTTTGCCTTTTCATACTGTTCAGGGGGTTCTCACGGCAAGAATGCTGAGTTTGTGAGCATGTTGGTAGGCTATATCAGTCACTCAGTAGTGTTCAGTTCTTTGCAACCCAATAAACTGTAGCCCACCAGGCTCCTCTCTCCATGAAATTTTCCTGGCAAGAATCCTGGAGTGGGTTGCCATTTCCTCCTCCAACGGATCTTCCTGACCCAGGAATGAAACCCACATCTCCTGCATTGGCAGGCATATTTACCACTGACCCATCTGGAAAGCCAGTTTGTCAGCATACCGGATCATAGTTTATGACTCCCTCTTTTTTTTTTTTTTTTTTTTCACTAGAGAGATAGAGAGCTGTAGACTTTGAGTTGAAAGTGTGACTTTTTTACTGCTATAAAATATTTCCTCTATAGATTGCACCAGTGAGCTGAGTTCTGTGTAGTTCAACAAGCCTGTATCGAGCATCTTCTTCCAGCCATGTCCTATGTTATGGGTTGGAGATATGGAGGTGAATGAGACATGGTACCCACACTCTATGAACTCCAGTCAAGTAAGGAAACAGAGAAGCAACCAAATAATTCTGATACAGTATGGTCACAAACAAGATGAAGCATGTTCTTCATACATATGAGTGCATAGAGCAGTGTGTCAAGGCCCTTCTTGGTGAAGCCAGGCATTTTTGTGTCCATCTGTAAGGAAAAGATAAGAGTGAGAGAGTAAGATACTGAATTTTAAGAGCATTTGCCATTTATACCAGTGGTTCCCAAACTCAAATCACAAGGTCTAGGAAGGAGAGCCAGTCATTAGTATACTGTACACATCCCCAGGTGATGCCAGTGTGCAGCAAAGTTTGGGAACCACCTTCCTAAGGAGTAGGATTTCATCAGCAAAGGGGAGAGAGATATCCTTAAACTCGAGGTAAACGGCATATTCGAAGACCTGGAGATAAGAATATGGCCCACCACAGGGAAGGGAGTGAACAAATGACCGGCTTGGCTAGAGGAGAGGGTAAGTTTTAAGGATGAAGTACAGATAGAAGGGCTTTTGTAGGATGGGACCAGATTATAGGAAACTTGAAAGCCAAGCCTACATGTTTAAATTTAACCCTATAGACAACAGACAGACAGTGGGAAAAAATTTAAAGACCAACAAAATAAGTGGTCATCCAGTCACTATGATGCTCATGCTTGGACTTTCAAAACAAAAACATGTCTTCATTTTCTCTCCCTTAGCCTTGGACCAACCAAATATACATCCTGTTTTCTCACAAGGGATATGCCATGATGAGTAGAGTTATATAGTCATGTAAAAGGATTGACTGCCAAGGTTACTACAGAGTTGCCAAAAGTTTGCTCCAAAAGAACTCTCCTGGAAATCTGTCAGGGTAGGAAATTTATCACGATATTTATTACATAAATATCCTCCCACTGAGTGCAAGTGCTCAAGTCTCTTATTATATATACAGCTGGTGTTTGGGAGGGGTATCCACTGAGTGTCACTGACTGATAACCTCAGTGCATCTCTCAGATTAGCAACAGCAAGACCCTAGAAAGGTGAGCCCCGAGACTTGTCCCTCCTCCTGCCAGGGAACTAAGAAGCACAAGGAGGCATGCTTGGGCGTTTAGGCTAGGTAAGGCTGGTGCTCTTCCGACAGGGATCCCAGCTGCCGGGGCAGAGGCAGACACGAAGCCCTAGGGCGTGGCACGTGCTAGAAAGGCAAAAGATCCCACAGAACAGGTGATAAGTGGGTATGTTAAATAAGTTTTGTCTTTTTCTCCCATGATTTTCCCAAGGCCTGTTGCTCTAGAGTACATGGCTGGGGAATCAGAAATAGCTGTATAGTTCCCTCGGTTTCTTGTTGTGGTTCAGTCAGTAAGTTGTGTCTGACTCTTTGCATCCCCATGAACTACAGCACACCAGCCTTCCTTGTCCTCTACTATCTCCTGAAATTTGCTCAGATTCATGTCCATTGAGTGCAATTGCTATATATATCCAGAAGTGGAATTGCTAAACCACATGATAGTTTTGTTGTATTTGGAAATAAAATCACTATCTCAAAGAGGTAGCTGGACCCCCAGAGTCACTGCATCATTATTCACAATAACCAAGATAGTATTGATCTGTTGATAGATGAACAAATAAAGGATTTGTGGTATGTATGTGTGTGTGTAGATGTGTGTGTGCGCATGTATGTATAGTTTTATAGTCTTCACTTTACTTGTAGAGTCTTACCACACTATTGTTTAGTTTTCGCTCACTGTACAAACAGAATCACACTGTAAATATTCTACTAGGGTGGCAGTGTTGTTTTTGGAATGCATTGGGGATGGTCCCTGCAGTTGTAGTTCACTCATTTTCATAGCTGTATAGTCTTCCATAGCAGAGAAATTTCAGATTTCATTTATTCTTTCTAATGTTAATAAACATTTGGGTTGTTTTCCATTTTTTTCTATTATGACAGTGTTGCTAGTGTCACTGTGATATACTTACTGAGAGTTTTTCGGTAAGTTTTTAGGTACACATAGTAATAACTTTTTACATCATAAACCAGTACACCTCTGCATGTGTACCTATACATAAATGTAATCCAATCTTATATTATTTTTTGCTAACTTGAAAACCACAGCAAATTACCAAGTAGCATGAAATCCAACAATGGATTTCCTTATGGAGGGGACGTGGTGGGAGAAGGATGTAGTAGAAGGGGTGCAAGAGTGGCTTAAAAACACTGAGTTGTTGACCTTAGAGTTGGGATGGATTCATCTCATCACAGGGCCCTTAAGAGTGAGAGGAGGAAGCAGAAGAGGGCCAGAGAAAAAGATGTATCAACAGAAACAGGATCAGGAAGGTGCATTCATAATGAAAGAGATGCATTCATAATAAAAGAAACCTACATTAATGGGATCTGAGTCAAACTCAGATCCCTTTTTTTTTTTAATCTATCACATTAGAAAAGTGTAAGAAGTTTGAAGACAAAAACTTTGTTGGCAAGGATATGAGGAAAAAGACATCGGATATGACAGATGAGAAGGTGCTAATACAAGCTCTATGGATAAGTTTGTAATATCTAATAAAAGCCACTTATTTAATGCTATTAAATAAGCAATTTCAATCAAATAATCTATCCTACAGACATACTTGCCCATATGAGAAATAATGCATGCACTGAAACCTTGTTTATAGTAACAGGAAAACGTCACGAATGAACCAAATGTTCGTTAGTATGGTACTGGTTAAATGTATGCTGATAATGGAATATAATATAGTTGTAAAAAGAAATAAGGGGAACTTCCCTGGTGGTACTGTGGTTAAAACTTCACCTTCCAATGCAGGGAGTGCAGATTCAGTCCCTAGTAGGGGAGCTAAGATCCCACATGCCTGGGGACCAAAAACCCAAAATATAAAACACAAGCACTATTCTAACAAATTCAGTAAAGACTTTAAAAATGGCCCACATCAAAAAAACAACTTTAAAACCAAAGGGAGATCTTTACTGATAAGAAACAATTTCTGAACTATGTTATTAAATGAGAAGAGCAAGGAACGGAATAGTGCCTATATATGCTTGAATTTTTAAAAAGTAAAAAGGACTATAACACACATATATAGTTTTTTAAAAAGCTAAATGCAAGTGTGAATATGATTTTGTACATGTACACACATAATTGTTGGCATGAATAAAACAAATAAAACACAAGAGGCCAGTACTGTTGATTGCCTCAAAGCAAACCTGGGTTTAAAGAACACAAAAATGAGAGAATGTTTTCAGTATATGCTGTTTTGTATCTTTAATTTTGCAGTCTTATAGTACCTTTTTAAAACATAAAAAAAAAAACTGAGTTGTTAAGGTACATGTGTGTATTCTTTTACAGTGGTGGTGATTTAAATGTAACTGTTTGCTGTATATACTCTTGTGTTCATAGTGTATTTCATATTTGTTTTTAAAAGATAAAAAGTACAGTCTGAAACAAAGCACATGTATGGGCTGAATGGGACTTCCTTTTGCCCGGCTGACCTAGATCGTCCATCTCCCACCTTCCACACTCTTCCTGTCTGCCCTCTGACCAGCTCATTAGCATCTCCAGAAGAGAGGTCAGCCAAGAGGAGAAAGAGCAGGAAAGGACACATCCCTGACCACCCATAGAGAGTTACATCATCAGTTCTGAAGCCCATCAGGTATCTGAGGAGTAAGTTGGAAACAGAGGTTGTGGACAACCCTTGAATCTTAATCTCTTTGTTCTCCATGTTACCACAGGTAATTCTGGGTTGATCAGATGTTATAGATAGGTTGAACTGTCAGTGCCATCAGTGCTGTTGAAATGAGCAGTTCTTCTTAATCCTAAAGATAATTTTAAAAAATNGTTAGTATGGTACTGGTTAAATGTATGCTGATAATGGAATATAATATAGTTGTAAAAAGAAATAAGGGGAACTTCCCTGGTGGTACTGTGGTTAAAACTTCACCTTCCAATGCAGGGAGTGCAGATTCAGTCCCTAGTAGGGGAGCTAAGATCCCACATGCCTGGGGACCAAAAACCCAAAATATAAAACACAAGCACTATTCTAACAAATTCAGTAAAGACTTTAAAAATGGCCCACATCAAAAAAACAACTTTAAAACCAAAGGGAGATCTTTACTGATAAGAAACAATTTCTGAACTATGTTATTAAATGAGAAGAGCAAGGAACGGAATAGTGCCTATATATGCTTGAATTTTTAAAAAGTAAAAAGGACTATAACACACATATATAGTTTTTTAAAAAGCTAAATGCAAGTGTGAATATGATTTTGTACATGTACACACATAATTGTTGGCATGAATAAAACAAATAAAACACAAGAGGCCAGTACTGTTGATTGCCTCAAAGCAAACCTGGGTTTAAAGAACACAAAAATGAGAGAATGTTTTCAGTATATGCTGTTTTGTATCTTTAATTTTGCAGTCTTATAGTACCTTTTTAAAACATAAAAAAAAAAAAACTGAGTTGTTAAGGTACATGTGTGTATTCTTTTACAGTGGTGGTGATTTAAATGTAACTGTTTGCTGTATATACTCTTGTGTTCATAGTGTATTTCATATTTGTTTTTAAAAGATAAAAAGTACAGTCTGAAACAAAGCACATGTATGGGCTGAATGGGACTTCCTTTTGCCCGGCTGACCTAGATCGTCCATCTCCCACCTTCCACACTCTTCCTGTCTGCCCTCTGACCAGCTCATTAGCATCTCCAGAAGAGAGGTCAGCCAAGAGGAGAAAGAGCAGGAAAGGACACATCCCTGACCACCCATAGAGAGTTACATCATCAGTTCTGAAGCCCATCAGGTATCTGAGGAGTAAGTTGGAAACAGAGGTTGTGGACAACCCTTGAATCTTAATCTCTTTGTTCTCCATGTTACCACAGGTAATTCTGGGTTGATCAGATGTTATAGATAGGTTGAACTGTCAGTGCCATCAGTGCTGTTGAAATGAGCAGTTCTTCTTAATCCTAAAGATAATTTTAAAAAATTATCACTGAGAAGCAGCAGTGATAAAAAAAAAAAAAAAAAAAAACTTTTGCCAGACAGGCGCTTGTAGCTTTTCAGAAGTCTGTAGTCAAGCTGGGAAGGAAGACGCTTTCTTGACTGTAAGAACTCAATCACAGATACTTAGTGAAAAAAGATCCCAATTAAGATGATCTCTATGCTCCATCAAGCAGGATTCCCTATGATGTGTCCATTAAGTTTGGCACATTCAAGTAAATACCTTAGCTTGAGACAGGTGTAAAGGGCTAGATCAGGTGAGGGCTATGGCACATTGTGGTGGCAGAAATTGAGTTGTGTAATGAAACATGCAACTGAGGGGAGAAAAGGTGGAAGGGTGATCTTGGGAACAGAATGCTCTTGACTTGAATGAATCCTTATTCAAGAAAGGTGCTAAGTTGCTTCAATCGTGTCCGACTCTTTGCGACCCTATGGACCATAGCCCTCCAGATTTGTCTATGGGGTTCTCCAGGCAAAAATACTGGAGTGGTTTGCCATTTCCTTTTCTAGAGGAACTTCCCAACCCAGGGATCAAACCTGCATCTCTTAAGTCTCCTGCGTTGGCAGGCAGGTTTTTTACCACTAGCACCACCTGGAAAGCCCAGAGAAAAAAGAAAATGAATGTAAAGAAAGGAAAGCATTGCCATCAATCTGTTACAGCACAGGGCAGACCTGGGCACTTTTTGATGTTGCAGAAATGCAACTGGGGTATAACTGCTTCAGAAGAAACACCTTCATTTTTGAAAATGGCCTGAGAAAATAACTCATCAACGTCAGTCTTAATTTTGTTCATCAGCCCACTGACAGAATTTGAGAAGAGTCATTTAGCAATCTTCTTATCAGCAGTACAGTGCCTGCTCTTCTCATTTTGCACAGGATCAGATAAAAGGGTGATGTTTGCTTTATCTTTGCTTTGCCACCCTGGTGCCACTAAAAGCTTTTCAGGAAGCGGGGAAGAATAAGCTGAGAGGTTACCAGGTTATGAAACATTGTCACAGCCAAGCCAGGAGCATTGAATCAATCTCCAATATGTTTCTTATGTAGTTAAAACCTATACTCTGGAGATGTTATTGTTTGATTATAAAAGCATGAGAAATTTGAAGAGAGACTTTCTTGCCACTGTGATAAACAGTCTCTGCCTGTAACTCGATTGTGTCAACTCCCAGATGGAGGGGAAAAATGCTTTAAGGTGACTTTCTGCCCATTTGAAACTCATCCGTGCGTTCTGCCTTCAGAGCCCACTCGGAAGGAATTCTGTGTGTATGAGAACGCATTTGGAGTGGGTAGCCGCTGCCCTGCTTTCAAATGAGTGGATTGCATTTCCAAAGGTGTCATTTCCCCTTCCTTTTGACCCAGTCATCAAAATGTTTCCAAAAGTATGTGCATATTCTTCTTCTTTAAAATATCTCTTTTCTGTATAATTTATAATTTAAAAAATGAAAGTACTTCCCGCGTGCTGAGTTAAATACAATTGAATCTGATTTTTAAAAAGAGAAAAAAATTGATAAGGAGGAGGCTGTGTGCTGAAGAAATGAATGGGGTGGGATCCAAAGTCCAGTTTGAGGTTTTATGACTTAGTGCACAATGCTGTCTCTCTCTGTTTCCATAATCATCGAATGAAGGGCTTAAATGCTCTCTAATGTTTTTTTTCCTTGTCCAGAGTTCCCACATTCTGGAGGAGGGTATACCTGAATTTGCACATACCCATCCATGTCAAGTTCCCACCTCCCATGAATCTATAAGAAAGTGGATTTCAATCCCAGGATCTAAGCAAACTAGAAAAGTTGCAAAGCTTATCTAGCGATTTCTAGGCAGGCCTCAGACCCCCTTCCTAACAGCAGGGTCACAACTGGGTATTTGCCTAGACTTTTGCATCTGTGAGAGTGCTTCACTGGTCTCATCAACAGAGCCTCCCAGTCTGGGGTTGGCAATCGCATAAGGCAATCTCCATTTCCCCCTTTGCCACCTAACAGATACTGTGACCGTGAGTAAGTTCCTTCCTTACTTGAGTAAACCTCCTTCCCTCATGTGACAAGTGGAGAGCGTAACAAGACCTACTCAGAAGTATTGTTGAGAATTTTGAGTTTTCACGTATGAATGCTTGACACCAGGCCAGGAGTTAGTAGGAGCTCCACTGCTGGTCTTCTTTGCTATTAAGAAGGTGAGGAAAAAGTGTGGGTGGTGTGGATATCAGCTTCCTCCCTCCCTCCCTCCCTTCTAGTTGTACTCATAGCTGTGATTCATTACAGTGAAAGGATACACAGCAAAATCAACAGAGAAATGACCCATGGGGCAGCATCGGGAGGTAACAGTGCCCAGGGTTTTCTTCCTGGAAGTCACACAGGACACGCTGAGCTCCCCCAGTGACAAGCGATCACAATGCATGCAAAGTGCTAACTAACTGAGTTGGTGAGAGAATCAGAGCCCAGGGTTTTTACAGTCACCGTCTTGCCTCATGCCTTCAAAAATCCCAGTTCCCCAGAAGGGAAACCATTATTCAGCATAAACCGTATTGTTTGCATGAAACATTCAGGCCCAGTAACTCTTATCTGTGGGATGATGGGAACTCTCTCAAAATGCAGGCTCCCAGGCGCTAGTAAAGGGTCCACCTTCCTCACAGGCCTTTTTAAGGGTGAGTACTCTCAAACTTGCTCTGATAACTCTTCTGTGCACAATCCATCACCTTGGCCCTGTCCAAAGCATCTTTATGGCAAAATTTTTATCAGTTGGACTCCCTTACAGTAGGGTGAGACCAAACTGAAATTTGGACTTCAGCTTTTCCCTTTGGGGCTCCTGAACTAAGTTGAATTTGACTTGAATGACCTGACCTAGCCAGGGCTGAGGCCAGCATAATAGTCACTGATAAGACTTACAGGAAGGGCTTTCCCATGCACAGTCCTTATTACTTCTTTTAACAAGAATTTTCCTATCATGAAGGCTCTCCAAACAGGGTATTTGTTATTCAGATGGTATAGGTTAGCAGATCCTAATATGGCTTCTCCTCTTGGAGTTTCCATCCCTACGATCCCCAGTCTAGTCTGGAAGAATTCAGTTCACTCCCTGATTTCAGAAGCATTGCAGCCAGTCACAAGTGTGAGTAACATTTGTAAGTGTTCTGTTTGAAAAGCACAAGAGCTAGCCCCCTTCACCCTCTCCCAGTTGGTGCTTTCAGGGATGACCTTGGGTGCAGTCATCAGTGTGAATTCAGCTCAGTTCAGTCTCTCAGTCATGTCCGACTGTTTGCAACCCCATGGACTGCAGCACACCAGNGGCAAAACTTTTATCAGTTGGACTCCCTTACAGTAGGGTGAGACCAAACTGAAATTTGGACTTCAGCATTTCCCTTTGGGGCTCCTGAACTAAGTTGAATTTGACTTGAATGACCTGACCTAGCCAGGGCTGAGGCCAGCATAATAGTCACTGATAAGACTTACAGGAAGGGCTTTCCCATGCACAGTCCTTATTACTTCTTTTAACAAGAATTTTCCTATCATGAAGGCTCTCCAAACAGGGTATTTGTTATTCAGATGGTATAGGTTAGCAGATCCTAATATGGCTTCTCCTCTTGGAGTTTCCATCCCTACGATCCCCAGTCTAGTCTGGAAGAATTCAGTTCACTCCCTGATTTCAGAAGCATTGCAGCCAGTCACAAGTGTGAGTAACATTTGTAAGTGTTCTGTTTGAAAAGCACAAGAGCTAGCCCCCTTCACCCTCTCCCAGTTGGTGCTTTCAGGGATGACCTTGGGTGCAGTCATCAGTGTGAATTCAGCTCAGTTCAGTCTCTCAGTCATGTCCGACTGTTTGCAACCCCATGGACTGCAGCACACCAGGCCTCCCTGTCCATAACCAACTCTCGGAGTTTACTCAGATTCATGTCCATTGAGTTGGTGATGCCATTCAACCATCAAGGCCCTCACAGTATCCTGGAAGCATTGCAGGAGGACCTTCCATTCAGGAAGAGGGGAAAGCTTCCAGTATCAGTTCCGTAAAACAAAGACGTGCCCCCACCCACTCCCAATCTCCCCAGGTGCCAGGACTTTGATTTCTCCCACTGATACAAAATCAATGCATCATTCAGTAATCAAAACTTTTTGTTTTTTCATCCCTAAATTCTCACCTAGATGGTTTTTGTTTTTTGTCTAGGGAGGTCATATGCAAGAGGGATAAAAGAATTTTCACAGAAAAATATTTTTTTAATTGAGGTATAGTTGATTTAGAATGTTGTTTTAAGTATAAAACCTAGTGATTCACTGTTTTTATAGATTATACTCCATATGAAGTTATTATAAAATGCTAGTTATATTCCCTTTGGTGTACATTACATCCTTGTATCTTATTTATTTTATGCCTAGTAGTACATACCTCTTAAAACTCTACCTCTATCTTGTACCTACTCCAACTTTCTCCCCACTGGTAACCACTAGTTTGTTCTCTGTATCTATTGGTCTGTTTCTGTTTTGTTATAGTCATTCATTTGTTTTATTATTCAGATTCCACATATAAGTGAGAGCAAACAGTAGTTATCTTTTTCCATCTGACTTCCTTCACTAAGCATAATACCCTCCAGGTCCATCCACACTGTTGCAAATGGCAAGATTTCATTCTTTTTATGGCTGAGTTGTATTACATTATACGTCTTCTTTGTACATTCATCTGTTGATGGACACTTAAGTTGCTCCCATATTGTAGCTATTGTAAATCATGCTGCTATAAAACACATAAAAATATTTTCATACAATTTAAGCAGACAGTTGTCACGTTCAGAAATTGGTTAGAACAAAAACTTGAGTTTTAAAATGTTTCAAAATAGGTTTTTGTAACCTCTTTCATCCGGATCATCTATCCGGTGAGCAGCCTCAAAAGTTTCACCTTTCTGTGGGCAGCTGCATTTAACAATCAGTCTGCTCGAAAGCTTGTGTTCCAGGGGAAAGGTGAGAGAAGTGGAGTCAGGATCTCAGCCTACTGATGCAAACTGCATGTAGGCTGGATGTCATCTTTATGACTGATGAGGAACGTAAGGCGCAAGGAGGCTTCATGGCCATAATTCACAGCAAGGTGATTACAGGATTCATATAGAAGACCATCACGCCTTAAGGAAGGACAAATTTGATCTTAGAAGTTCCTGGTCATAAGTCTCACACATGGAGAGAAAGGCCCAAGATGACCTTCGAGTTCTCCAGCCACTTCTCAAGTATTACATCCCCCGTGTACTGCAAATGGACCTGAACCTGCACATGCTAGCAACCTACTGCCTTCCATACTCTTCCTGCCACCAATCTTTTGCATTTGATAAATTCCAGTCTGTAAGAAAGAACTAGAGGAAAACCTATAGCTTCTTCATAGGTAGGGGTGAGTCATTTTCATTTTCTGGTACCCAAGCCTCAAGGCACAGCCATAAACCAAGTTCATTCAGTTACAAAATTCGGGATTGGGAGCTTGTGTGCACCTGTGGTGGATTCATGTCGATGTATGGCAAACCCAATAGAGCATTGTAAAGTTAAATTTAAAAATANTCCATTTTCTGGCACCCAAGCCTCAAGGCACAGCCATAAACCAAGTTCATTCAGTTACTAAATATTTATTAGGCATCAACTCCATTCTGGACATTGTGCTAGACCCTAGGGACATAAAAATTGAGAATACATGGGCTCTGGATTACATGAGCTGAGCTGAGCTGATTCTGAACCAGAATCCTTATTTATGTCTTTTTCTTAAAGGTTAGTTTGAGATTGAATCACTGTAATAATCTCTTGCCTCTTTATTGAACTGTACAAAACGGTCAATTTCCCTGACCTGTTATTTTTTTTTTTTAATTTTGTTGGACATTAGTAAAGAAATGTGATGGCTGTAGACAGGGCTGTCCTTGTAAAATCAAGAGCTTACATACTTTAGTAGCTCATAAATTATGTGGACTTATTCTTCTTGACGTGCTGGCAAAGACAAATAATTTCTTTGAAACAGATGGCATGCAGAGCCGTTGTTTAAATGTCAACTCCACTGCTGTTTATTGCCCTACTTCTTTGGGGAGATATTTGCATGTTGGAGTCACCTGGGCACTTGATCTAGAAAGCTTTGCTGAGGATTACTTCCTATGAAACCTCTTAGATATTACAGTGTATTATGGCACTGATATAACTGTGATTTTATTTTTAGTGACAATTAAGCCCATGTGTATTATTATTTTATTTTAATAGAATAGGGAGATGTAGTAATTCTTGTCACTGTTCTTCAAGATTATCATGACATTTGCAACAGTCTGGTTTGGGTCTCCCAGAAGCAGACCCTGTGAAAAGGATTCAAGGACAAATGGATTACCGGGAAGTATGGGAGAGACCAATAGAAGTCAGATCACAGTAGGAGAAGTCAGATGAAGAAGAGAACTCAGACAATGAAAAATGTATTATCCTGCCAGCTACCACCAGAACTGACTACAAAATTTGTATAGCCCAATGCAAAATAAAATCTAGGTTCCCTTGTTCAAAAGTTATTAAAAATTGCAAGATGGTGACTGCAGAGCACAAGGTCCTATATAACCATACAGGTCACACACACATGTTGCCGACCCTGAGTGTGTGAATGTGAGAGACAGAAGTTTAATCTCAGAAAAATTCCAGGGTATAGATAATAGCCAGAACATGGAAGCAGCCTAAACGTTCATCAACAGAGGAATGGATAAAGAAGATGTGGTACATATATACAGTGGAGTATTACTCATCCCTAAAAAAGGAATGAAATTGTGCCATTTGCAGAGATGTGAATGGACCTGTCATACAGAGTGAAGTAAGTCAGAAAGAGAAAAATACAGTGTTGCTGTTCTCCAGTCCCTTAGTTGTATCATATATTAATGCACATATGTGGAATCTGTATAAACGGTATAGATGAACTTATTTTCAAGGAAATAGAGATGCAGATATAGAGAACAAATGTATGGATACCAAGGAGGAAAAGGGGAGGTGGGGTGGATTGGGAGATAGGGATTAGCATATATACACTACTATGTTTGATCCCTGAGTTGGGAAGATCCCCTGAAGAAGGGTGTAGCAGTCCACTCCAGTATTCTTGCCCAGAGAGTCCTATGGACAGAGGAGCCTGGCAGGCTGCAGTACATGGGGTTGCGAAGAGTCAGACATGACTGAAGCGACTTAACACACAGTGAGAACCTACTGTATAGCTCAGGGAACTCAGTGTTCTGTGGTGACCTAAATGGGAAGGAAATCCAAGGAAGCGGGGATATATGTATACATATGGCTGATTTGCTTTGCTGTATAGCAGAAACTAACACAACATTGTAAAGTGACTATACTCCAATTTTAAAAAATTATATAGCATATGTTTAAAAAAAAAAAAAGATTAGAAAGATTTAAACAAAATAAACCTCTAGGGTATAGAATTCAAGTCTGAGTCTTCCCACCTGAGGAGTGAGGGACCAGGATATTCATCACCACCTTCCATCACTGATATGTTAAGGGCTGGCTCAGAGGCTGTTAGCTTTAGGCAAAGAGATGCAGTTTCTGGCAACTGTAAGTTCAGCAGGAGCATGCTCAAGCAGTGAGACCCCAGCAAGGTACGTGGACCAACCAGGAACAGTGACCAACACATTACCCAATTAAAAGGAACCTCCTATATCCCACATCAGCTCCAAGTCTCCTGAGAAGTGAGCTACCTTGTTGAGGGGACTCCCCTTGAAGTTTCCCCCATTTACAAATAGTATCCCCCTCAATCCTGTCCTTGCTGTCTGCATCTGAGCCAGCTCTTTAATAACTAAGAGAGCCATCAATTTCTACCTGTGAAAGCTTCAGCATACTCCTGAAAATAGAGGGTGTGCTAAGTCACTTCAGTCAAGTCCGACTCTGCAAACCCATGGACTACAGCCCGTGAGGCTCCTCTGTCCATGGGATTCTCCAGGCAGGAATACTGCAGTGGGTTGCCATTCCCTTCTCCAGGGGATCTCCCCAACCCAGGGATTGAACCCTTGTCTCTTATGTCTCCTGAACTGATGGTGGGTTATTTACCACTAGTGCCAAAAATAGAGGGTGGGTGACTGCAATCCTGAGTTCTTAAAATGCAGCCACATTTGTTTTCCAAATACTAAGATGCTGGACAAGCTGTTTCTCACTCCTGTGCTTCATTTCCTCATCCAGGAAGAAGACACTAAAATTATTCTCAGGCCATTTCCACAAGATTTGGTAGTCTTCATCAGAAAAATATGGGGAACATAATAGTTTTAAAACAAGAAATTAAACAATGAAGTTTAAAACAATTAATTCATTCCTAAGTAATAACAATGTCTCTTAGAGCTGGGGGTGGCCCCAGAGGGTTAGGGGGAAGGCATTAGCCAGGCAGTTTCCACTGAGTTCATTTAACTAGGTCATCTTGAGTGTTTATTTGAAGGGGGCACAAAGATTATGTTTCAATTAGAAATCCCTCCCCCTAATTTTGGCTCTTTAATCACTGTTGTATGCTACAAGCAAATCCCAAATTACTTGTGATGGTTAATTTTGTATGTCAACCTGACTGGGCCACAGGGTGTCAGAATCTTTCAGTTCAGTTGCTCAGTCGTGTCCAACTCTTTGTGACCCCATGGACTGCAGCATGCCAGGCTTCCCTGTCCATCACCAACTCCCAGAGCTTGCTCAAACGCATGTCCATCGAGTCAGTGATGCCATCCAACCGTCTCATCCTCTGTTGTCCCTTTCTCCTCCTGCCTTCAATCTTTCCCAGCATCAGAATCTTTTCCAGTAAGTCAGTTCTTCACATGAGGTGGCCAAAGTATTGGAGCTTCAGCATCAGTCCTTCCAATGAATATTCAGGACTGATTTCCTTTAGGATTGACTGGTTTGATCTCCTTATCAAACATTACTCTGGATGTTTCTATGAGGGTGTTTTGGATAAGATTAACATTTAGATCAGCAGACTGAATAAAGCAGATTGCCCTCTGAAAATGTAATGGGCTACATCTAATCAGCTGAAGGCTCAAATAGAACAAAAAGCCTGACTCCCTCAAGTAAGAGAATTCTGACTGCCTTTTAGCTGGGAGGTTAGTTTTTTACTTGCTTTCCGACTAACACTAAAATAGGGACTTTTCCTGGGTCTCCAGCCTGCTGACCTTTGGACTGGAATGACACCATCAGTTCTCCTGGTTCCCAGGCCTCAGGACTCAGACTTGAACTAAGCCTTGGGCTGTCCTCAGTTTCCAGCTTGTCAAGTTACCCTGAAGATCTTGGAATTTGCCAGCCTCCATAAATGCATGAACTAGTTTCTTATTACACACACACACACCCCACACACACACACATAGTCTTAACTCTGTTTTTCTGCAGAAACCTAACAAAATTACATGTAATTAGATTTTCACAGGATGATTAGACTATCAGCTTGTTAGAGGACATTGAACTGCTGTCATCTGTCCAGGTGACTAAAGATTTCAGTTTGCTTCATCCAGTCCAAGGAAAATTGAGCTGAAAAACCTAGCATCCTATAAACTGGGCAGGGGTGTGGAAACTCAGGGTTGAAGTATTAGACAGCCCATATTATCACCATTGATGTAAAACAGTGGAGCGGGCAGCCCTGGGGAAACCCCAGTTAATAAAAGCCGTTTTAGTTGAACACTCCAGTTTCCCATGAGCAAACACAACCAGGTAGTTTGATTTCTTGTGGATCTGAAAGCAGAATTCATTCAGACGTCTGTATGATGTGAACTTTCTGAAGGAGGTGTGTGCACTCTGCAAATGTGCTTCTTATCACAGTGAGAAGAAAGATTTCAGAGGCCTGTGCCTGAGGGTAGAGCCCCTGAGGGCCCCAGATATCTGCATGCCGGCTCATGGCATGTTTATTCATTACAGAGTAATGGCCCCCCTTAAATAAAATTTGTGTTGTAGGGTAAAGCTCTTTCAAGCCCAAAACAGTGACTTCCAAGTTTCACAAGAGCTCCATGAAGTCAATGGGAGTCGCTTCCCACGTAGGTGATGGTGCTGAGAGGCTAGAATTGTGCATGACAGTTAGTGGGCCAGAAGACTCACCTGTGGCTCCACTCTGCAAGAAGACAGGGCTTCCAGAGAAGCTGGGCTAAATGGCCTTCTTTCACCCAAACTAGCATGTCCAGGATTACATAATGGGTGGGGGGCTATGCTTCCTTTGTGCCAGCTCCTCGTTTCCAGATATGGTTGCATAGAATGTTGTGATGAAACTGCCAGGCAGAAGGACAGTTCACTGTATGGAGGGAGTCCCAGTGTGCACCAACCCCTATGGGAGAAAGTGACCCTCAAGAGTGCTATACACATATCCCCTTCTTTTCTTCTCTTTTTTTGGCATATGCTGGTTCATTGGCATCTGTTGTTGTTGTTTTTTTTTTTTTTTAATTGAAGGATAATTTTTGCAATATTGTGATGGTTTCTGCCATACGTCAACATGAATCAGCCATAGGTATGCATGTGTCCCCTCTATCCTGAACCCTCTTCCCACCTCCCTCCTCATCCTATCCCTCCTGCTTCTTTCATTGCATGGAGATCCTTAAATCCAGACCATCGTCACATCAAGCATGTGAACCTTGCCGAGTTGAGTGAAATGTCCCAGGATGACAGAAGCTTTGGATTATTATCAGACAGAGGCAATGGGGCAGTGTCTTCACAGTAAACTATACCCTTCAGTGAATTTGCATTTACAAAGATAATAGATTCTAATGCTAAGGTGATACTCTGCAGTCATATGGATAGAAGCTAGGATACATTTCCCAGAAACAGATGGATTGAGCTGTGTTTTTCAGACCAAAGTTTCTCCTTCTCCTGCACATTGAAGCAGATCTAGCTGGCAAAAACCGTTGAAGCTTTGCATGTTTCATTTGGCTGTAACCCTGAGGACCCCACAGAGTCTGCCCCCCACTCAGCTTCTGCCTTTCTCTCCTCATTCTGTCCATCCATGACTCTTTCCCTGTCAGATTGTGGAAAGGACAGGTCTGAGGGACCACTAAGTGTCACCGTGACTTGCTTGAGCTTGCCAGAGTGATATTCATTCTATACATCTTGAGTTCTCTAAGCTGCCTTAACCCTGCCTTCAACAGTGTTATCTGTCAATGCTATTTGGCATAGCTTTCCTTGTCATTTCCCTGTTTACAAACAAAATCTCCAAGCAGAGCTCTAGATAATTCTGGAATGGCCTTCACCATGGTGATTCCCTTCAGTTTCTCCATCTCCTCCTTCTCACAGTGGTTACTTTATTATTATGATTTTTTTTTTCTCTAGGCTCTCAATTGGCTCCTATTTTAGTAACCCCTAAAATAGGGACTTCCCTGATGGCATTAGTGGTAAAGAACCCACCTGCCAGTGCACGAGATATGAAAGACCTGGGTTCGATCCCTGGGTCAGGAAGATCCCCTGGAGGAAGAAATGGCAACCCACTCAAGTATTCTTGCCTAGAGAATACTATGGACAGGGGAGCCTGGCAGGCTACAGTCCATGACGTCACAAAGAGTCAGACACAACTGAAGCAACTTAGCACACATGCACCATTGCTGTACTCCCAGTTCTTCACATTTAGAAAAATGAGAGATTTTTTTTTTAAGTATCTGTTTATTTTTGGCTGTCCTGCATCTTTGTTGCTGTCTGTGGGCTTCCTCTAGTTGCAGTGAGCCAGGGCTACTCTTCATTGCAATGAGCAGGCTTCTCATTTCAATGTCTTCTCTTGTTGCAGAGCATGGGCTCTAGGGTGTGTGGGCTTCAGTAGTTGCCGCAGGCAGGCTCAGTTGCAGCACACAGGCTTAGTTCCCCTAAAGCATGCAGGATACTCTCAGACCAGGGATCAAACCGTGTACCCTGCATTGGCAGGTGGATTCTTAACCACTGGATCACCAGTGAAGTCCCTGCGAGTCTTCTTTGATGACTATTTCACCTCTTTCTTCTTATCTTCAAGAGATATTTATTTTCTAAAGAATCAACAGCATGTTCTACATTATTCTGTGCAATGATAATATCTTTCTGTTGGAAGGCCAGGTTATGACAGTTGCCTTTAGATGGTACCAACATGTATTCCTGAACATCTTTTGAATTTTTATGTATTAGCCTTGGGTCAAAATGGTTGCAGCTACTCATCAGATTTCCTGTCAAGTCTTGTTTGCGTTTCCTGAACACCACCAAAAGGTCAAAATATATATAAATGATTCAAACTTAAATTCCAGGGTCAGTGTTACTAAATTCATTCCTAAGTCTTCAGATTTTTCAAGCAACTTCCTTAACTTCTCAGGAATCAAAATAGTGCAGTATAAACAGCACTGATCCTAGAACCAGTATACCTAAGCTTCAGTTACAATTTTATCCCTGATCAATTAAGCAAATCTTTATCTTGGTTTCTATATCTTAGACTAAGATGTACTGGTTTCTGCCTTCCCAACTCAGTGCATGATATTTGGGAAAGTCAAAGGACATGAACTTCACATTTTAAAATGTAAGATGGGCCCCAACCCAGGGATGCTTTATACTAGCATCTGGGGCTCCACTAGATACCAAGGTCACAGTCATACCTGGGCCAGTTTTCTATTTCTGTTCCTTTGGGACACTTGATGAAAGCTGCTGTATGTAGATGTTTTTGGACTTTTGTAGAGTGTTTGAGGAGTTTTTCCATGTGACTTCTCTTATATCTTTTTAAGGGAAAAGATGATACCTTTATGACATTCTTGCTTTAAAAGCCCAAAGGCCAGAAGTGTCTCATTACGTCCATTATGGAGAATGAATACAGGTGATGAGACCAGAAGGCCTGCGGGTATAGTTTGATAGCATGCAGAAGGTAGATATGAAAAAAGAATTTGAAAAGGACAGTATTTCTGAACACGAGCTTATTGAAAAAATAAGATTGAAGAGGAAAAGAGAGAAGAAAGTCTCCATCACACTAAATAGGTTTTAAGGTACATCAGATTATTTATTTTAAATGATAGCTATAAAACTTCATTAGAAGAGAAGTGCTTTTTAAAAAAAGGCCTCCTGACTTGGTTATAAATGGCTCACTAGAGTCCATAATGAAATGGTTATTGAATTAGGAAAAAGGGATGATAAATACCAGAAGAGAGATCCTAGAAGATGAATAGGTTCTCAGCAGCATCTTAGACTTTGGTTCTGACGAGGAAGCATGGGTTAAGGTCAGAGTAGTTGCCAAGCAACGAAAAGAACTGAACTTGGAGTTGGAAGACCTGACTTTGAATCGGGGCCGCTGTGTATGTACTCATGTCCCCAAGAGACATCTGTTCCCTGTGCATTTGCTTTCCCACCTGTAGAATGGAAATTATCACTGACACATACTGTTGCTGTATAATTCCATTGAAATAATAACTAAGAAAGAATGTAGTTCACATTATGGTTGCCACCCCAACATTCGTCTCCACTCCAGGGGTGCTGTGTGATTAGAACAGTCATGATAACTGTCCCTGCCAGTGATGAGAGCTTGTTTGGAGGTTCCAGACGGGGAGCACAGCTACCTATATACTCTTGAGCAAAGACCCGTCCTCCTCTATCAGGGATGGTCGTCCTCTTCAACTGAGCGAGCAGGTTTTGGAGGAAGGGGGCACCCGCCTAGCCAGCCAGATCAGCTGAACCAGTCCTGGCGATCGATGTAACAGATGTTGCAACCAGATTGCCCTCACATTCCCTTGCCAGTGATGAGAACCCAGGCCTGAGCCACCTCCTGAGTGGCATCCTCCCAGTGACATGGACTGGTCCAGGAATGAGCTCGTGACCCTCATCTGACTAATTTTCAGGAGCCAGTACGGTTTTAGGTATAGAAAGCTTCACATGGAATCAGCTTCTCTTTCCTTCTAATCTTGGGAATGTAGAGCTGACTGTTGCAGGGCTGCTCCAACCAACTCCTACCTCAACAGGAAGATACAGGTGAGACACAGGAGGGGCAGAGTCAAGAGAATTGCAGGGAAGCCCAGATGAAGGCAGCCCTAAAGCTGTTCCCTGAAGCTCAATGGTAAAGAATCCTCCTGCCCATACAGGAGACACAGATTTGATCCCTGAGTCAGGAAGATCCCTTGGAGTAGGAAATGGCAACCCACTCCAGTATTCTTGCCTGGAAAATCCCATGGACAGAGGAGCCTGACAGGCCCCAGTCCATGGTGTCATAAAGACTCAGACACAACTTGAGTGACTCAGCACACACACATGCACACACTCACTGTAATCATGGACTATGAGATAATACATACTCACTGTTTAATGTGTTACTATCCACCAGAAGCATTCCACTTCACTCATTCAGAGTGTTCAATAAACTGAACGTAGAAGACAATATTGGGATCACATACAGTCAAGCCTGCTTGTAGCTATGTGATCATGAGCAACTTTACTAACCTCCTTAAAAACCTCAGTTTTCTCATATGTAAAATGTGTCCATTGCATGTTGCGTAGTAACCTGATGCAAGCAGAATGCTTGCACCATAGTTAGCAGTCAGCAAATGTTATGCTGCAGAACTACGAGGTACAATGAAGATCAAATGCATCAGTACAGAGCATATTTAGACTGCTTGTACAGTCATGATTTACTGACTTCTTAAGGACCCTTGCTGCAAAGAAGCCGGGGACACACATCCAGAGAAACCAGAGGTCTAGATACCATGCCCCAAGCTGGGGAAGTACTACACTACAGAGTCCCTGGCAGGCTCTCTGATAACGGGGATCCCTAACTCTACTGGCGGTAGGTTGATGAATAGAGGGAGCCTGAGCTTTGGAGTGGGACTTGTACTCTGTCCAATCACCATCTTTATTTCTAAGAGCTTTGCTTCCTCCTTTACCAAATGAGGATAATAGTAGCTACTTCCCAAGATTATTGAGAAGATGAAGAAATCCAGTTCCAGTTCAGTTGCTCAGTTGTATCCAACTGTTTACAACCCCATGAACCACAGCACACCAAGGCCTCCATGTACCGAAAGCATTTTGTGTGCTACCTGGATCTAGGATTAAGGAATGGCTCCACTTTTCTTCCTCGTGACTCCTGAAGAAACTTCCTCCTCAACATCACTTTCAGATACCTCTAAAGTTTATTCAAAGTTATATGTGGGGAAAGCCCAGTTCCTCTGTTCAGCCATGTTTAACCAGTATTGTTTATATTTTTGGATTTAAAGATTTAGTAAATCTTTATTGGCAGTCTGGGTCCATAAGATATATTCAGTTATAATTTATCTAACAACAAAATGTACCCATTGCAAGCATCCAGCTCAATGAGTTTTGATTAATTAATATATGTGGTTGTATAACCACTATCACATTCAAGATATATAACATTTCCATCATCCCAGAGTATCCCCTCATGCCCCTTTACATCCAAACCTCTCAACACCACTGGGCTTGGGTAACCAGCCACCGATTTGCTCCCTGTCACTTTAGTGTTGCCTTTTCTAGAATTTTATGTAAGTGGAATTAATCAACCAGTATGTAATATTTGAGGTTTGGCCTCTTTTAATTAGCATAATGGTTTTGAGAATCACCCATGTTGTTATCTGTATCCTCAGTTGTGTGTGTGTGTGTTTTGTTGCTAACAGGCATTTCATTGTATGGATATACTGCATTTGTTTATCCATTCACTAGCTGATGGACATTTCAGTTATTTCCTGTTTGGGTATTATGCATAAAGTTGTTATACATAATTGTATGTGAGTCTTTAGGTGGATATTATTCTTTCTTTTGGGTAATAATAGTATTTTAGGGTCACATGATGAGTGTATGTTTAACTTTACAAGAAACTGCCAAACTGTTTTCCAAAGAAGTTTTACTGTTCTGTACCCATACCAAAAATGTATGAGAATTCATCTTGTTCAGCATCCTCATCAACATTTAATATTCTTAGTCTTTCGAATTTTAGCCATTTTTAGAGGAGTATAATGATATCTCATTGTGATTTTATTTTTAAAAATTTTCTTAAATGTATCCCCTAACTTTATTTGTTCATAGCTGTGCTGGATATAAGTTGTAGCACACAGGCTTCTCTAGTTGTAGCACACAGGCTCTTTAGTTGTAGAGTATAGGCTTAGTTGCCCTATGCCATCTGGGATCGTAGTTCCTCGACTAGGGATCAAAGCCACACCCCCTGCCTTGGAAAGCAGATGCTCTCCCACTGGACCACAAGGGAAAGTCCCCTCATTGTGATTTTCATTTGCATCTCCCTTACGTGTGTTAATGTTGAACATCTTTTCATATGTCTATTTGCCATCCACATATCTTGTTTGGTGACATAGGCATTCAAATATTTTGCTCAATTTACTATTCAGTTGCTTGTCCTTGTTATTGCATGAAAGGTCTTTTTATTCTGTATCCAAATCCCTCATTTGAAATATTTTTGCCATATTCTTCCAACCTGTTGTTTGCCTTTTAATTTTCTTAACAATACTTTTGAAGAGAAAGATTTTTAAACTTTTGATCAAGTTTAACTTTTTTGTTGTTTTATGGTTCATGTTTTTGAGTTGTATTTAAAAAATTGCTACCTAATACAACGTCACAGAAATATTCTTTGTTTTCTTCTAGAACTCTTATGGGTATAAGGAAAGAGGTGAGGTTCAATTTTCTCTGAATGAACATTCAGTGTTTCCAGTACCTTTTGTTAAGATATACCTTTCCCTTATTAAATTACCTTGTCATCCTTGTCAGGAATCAATTGACAATGTATTTGTGAGTCTATTTCTGATATGTGTTCTATTCCACTGATCTGTTTGCAAATCCTAACCCTGTACTACATTCTCTTGCTTACTGTAGCCAAATAGAGTTCAGGTATTGTGTACTGTCAGTCTTCTGATATTGTTTTACTTTCTGAAAAGTGTTTGCATTTCTAAAGAATTTTAGAATCTGTTTCTTTGTGTCTATAAAAAAGCCTGATAGTGTTTTGATTTTGAGTGCATCCAGTTCAGTTCTGTTGCTCAGTCGTGTCTGACTCTTTGTGACCCCATGGACTGCAGCAAGTCAGGCTTCCCTGTCCTTCACCATCTCCCTGAGTGTGCTCAAACTCATGTCCCTCAAGTCGATGTTGCCATCCAACCATCTCATTCTCTGTTGTCCCCTTCTCCACCTACCTTCAATCTTTCCCAGCATCAGGCTCTTTTCCAATGAGTCAGCTCTTCGCATCAGGGGGCCAAAGTATTGGAGCTCCAGCTTCAGCATCAGTCCTTCCAATGAATATTCAGGACTGATTTCCTTTAGGATGGACTGGTTTGATCTCTTTGCAGTCCAAGGGACTCTCAAGAGTCTTCTACACCACAGTTCAAAAGTATCAATTCTTCGGTGCTCAGCTTTTTTTATAGTCCAACTCACACATCCATACATGACTACTGGAAAAACCATAGCTTTGACTATATGGACCTCTGTTGGTAAAGTAATATCTTTGCTTTTTAATATGCTGTCTAGGTTTGTCATAGCTTTTCTTCTAAGGAGCAAGCATCTTTTAATTTTATGGCTGCAGTTACCATATGCAGTGATTTTGGAGCCCAGAAAAATAAAGTAAGCCACTGTTTCCAGTGTTTCCCCATCTATTTGCTATGAAGTGATGGGATCAGATGCCACGATTTAGTTTTCTGAATGCTGGGTTTTAAACTGGCTTTTTCACTCTCCTCTTTCTTTTTTATCAAGAGTCTCTTTAGTTCCTCTTCACTTTATGCCATAAGGGTGGTGTCATCTGCATATCTTAGGTTGTTGATATTTCTCCTGGCAATCTTGATTCCAGCTTGTGATTCATCCAGCCCCACATTTCTCATGATGTACTAGGCATATAAATTAAATAATCAAGGTTTCAATATACAGCCTTGATGTACTCCTTTCCCAAATGGGAACCAGACTGTTGTTCCATGTCTGATTCTGTCTGTTGCTTCTTGACCTGCATATGAGTGCATTTAATTTCAATGAGTGCATTGATTTTATAGATCAATTTGGAGAGAATTGACATCTGAATAGTATTGAATATTCTGATCTGTGAATGTATTTAAAGCAGACTTCTCATAAATAGCATATTATTGGGTCTTGATTTTTTTTTAAAACAAATTTAACAATCTTAGCCTATTAATTGGGATATTTAACAATCTAAATGGCTGGGTTTAGATCTATTATCTTAATATGTTTTATTTATTCAATCTGTTATTTATATTTTTGCCTCTTTTTCTGCCTTCTTTTGTTTTTTTGGTTTTGGTTTTTGTACCGGTGATTTTTATTTTATTCTAGTTTCAAGTTTAAAAATTCTCTAAGACATATTAAAAGCAAATTTATCTGCCTGAGTCCTCAGAGCCCTGGGGCCCACAGTGTACAGCTAGTTTCCAGCCTTTCAGCTATTTCTTTCAGCCTTGCACCTCCATATTCTGAAATGACAAATGAGCACTGCCATTTCTTGAGTTTTTCAAAATGTAAACTTATCTATTGACTTTCTATTATGTGAGATTATGAATTTGCATTCTTGATCCTTTCTTCTCCCTTTTTTCCCAAAATAAATGTATTACAGATTTTGGTTAACTTAGTATGTATTGTTTAGAGCTTTATGATTATGTAAATACCGTTCAGTGATGAACTAATTATATTACTTATAAGTTCCTTTCTTATAGAGCTTAGAATTTTTTCTAGCATTAATAATGACATTTTATCCCAATTATCAGGTTTCTGTGTGCTGCTCATTGATTCCAAATTCTCCAACAAAATTGTAAGGCCCCTTTCAATATTAATTTCCACTTAATCAAATGCATCAGGTCATGGACAGTTTCTTTTAAAGTTTTTTCTCTCAAAGCTTCCCCCAGGGAGCTTGGGTCCTCCTGGTCTCTGGGGCTGTATGTGCCATCTTTTGAATTGGGTATTTTTTTAATTATTCCACTTTACCTCCATTTGCACTTTATTAGCTATTCATCTTTGGGGTTTAGTGGGGTTTTGTTTTGGTTTGGTTTAGTGGTTGAACTAATGTTTAAATGTAATTACATCTTCCCTTTAGCAGTCTATCTATATGTATCTGTATTCCAGATTACTTTCTTATAATCTTTTTCACTGTTTATACTGTTGTTGGATATTTAACTTCTAGATATTGAAAACCTTGAAATATGTTGTAAATTAACTTTAGTGAATTATCTTCTAGAGCAGTTTTAAAAATAAGAAAAATATGCTTTTATAACATATAATTACATTTCTTTCGATTTTCATTCTATTATATCATCCTGATTTCTACCTGATAACATATTTTTCATCTGCTTGTAAAGCTTCCCTTAATATCTTAAACTAAAAATTCTCTGGGCAGTGAATTCTCTCAGCTTTTTGTTAGGTTGAAAAGCATATATTTTCCCTTGGTTTTTAAATTAGTTGAGAAGTTGATTAATTCAAATTAATTTTTTAAAGTTTGAAAGGTTTTGTTGGATTTTTTTTCCCATCTCTCAAGACTTTAAGGATGTTATTTCATTTTATTTTGGTTTATGTTTCCAGCATAAAGTCTGCTGTCAGTTTTACCTCTGTTCTGTAAAGTATCTTTTTTCTCAGTTGCCATTAAGATTTCATCTGTATGATTGATCTTCAATAGTTCAATTATGATGAGTCTAAATGTCATTTTTTCCATGTTGGTTCTGGTTCAGGTCCATTGAGTCTCTTAGATTTTGGGTTTATGCTTTTTTTATCAAATATGTGAATTTTTGGCTATTACTTCACATAATTTTTCCACTGCCTTTTCTTTCCTTCCAGGGCTCCAATTATACATATTTAGACTGTTTTGTATTGACTTCCAGGTCACTGATAGTCTCTCTCTTTAACTGTTTTCTCTCTATGTGCCTTATTTTGGATAATTTATTTTGTTATGTTTTAAAACTCACTGATCTTTCTTCCTGCTGTATCTAATAGCTCTGAAATCTACTGTTAATTTTATATAGTGTGTTTTTTATTTAGATGTATTTTTTCCTGTCTACAGTTTCCACTTGTATATTTTTATTATTTTAATATCTCCTAATTATGTTCCAGTTTTACTTTATATCTTTGTACATATTTATGACATCTACAATATGTTTACGTTCATATTTAATTTCATGGTCTCATTACTTTGTTTCTACTGATTAATTTTTTTCTTGGATATGGAGCATATTTTCCTGCTTCTTTTCACGCCTAGTAATGATTTTTGATTGGATGCCAGAGATTGTCAATTTTTGTCAAGCATTGTTGAGTGCTTGATTTCATTGTATTCCTATAAAGACTGTTGTTCTTTATTGTGGGGTGCAGTTATTTACAGATTAATATTAATTTTCAAGCCTGCTCTTAAGTTTTGTCATGACAATCCAAGGGAGACTTTATTCTGGAGTAATTTAGCTTCATGACTATGGCTTGACCCTTTTTAGGACTCTTATCATGTGGTCCATCTTTTGAAAGGCGTATTCTCCATGGATGATAGAAATGTAAACTATTTTCAGCCTTATGTGAGCTCAAAAAATTATTTAACCTACAGCTTCATAGTCATTGCTTCCCTGACCTCATGAATCTCACCTCATGCATGTGCAGGTTAATACATAGTTGAAGCTGCAGCTATTATCCTTTCTTTCTAAGACATAGCCCTGCAAATTCTAGCTGCTTTGACTACCACCACCCCAACCCACCCACCACCACCAATACACACACGCCTGTGTCAGCCTCTTCAATTCAGCAGGCCCTCCAGACTCTGTTCATGTTTCTCCTCTTCATTTTCAGTCTGGAAGCCATCACCCAGCAGTTGGCTGCAGACATTACAGAGCTCACTTCATTTGTTTTCCTTCATCCGGAGATCAAGTTCTATGCTCCCTGCTGTCGAATACCTGAAAACAGTGTTTAATAGTGTATGTTGTTCCTGTTATAGTTAATCCTTAATGGACAGAAGCAAAAGTCTCTATATATTTTTACCCATATTCATATCCTTTGGTCTGTTGGATTTCATTACTTCTTTATTATCTTCCTGTAGAAACAACCATGGAATATTGGAGAGTGGAGAGTGACAGCTGAACTGGAAAGATAGGCTCATATCTACTTTAGCCTTCTCTTCACCCACATTTCAGCTACAGTCACATAAAAGAAAAATAAATGATCCTTGAATATCCACTTAAAATAGATTACCTTATATTAATTAAAATCCTGAACCAAGCAAGTAAGGCATATGAAAGTGATTTTTTTTTTTTTTAATTTCAGGGCGTGAAGATTTAAGCTTTTTTCTGCCTTTCTACATACAATTTGAAAAATTGTTAGCATTGAATATATAGAGAAACAAATGGAGAAAAACATCTATGAGCTTTAAATTCTTATCTTTCTGGAGCCCTTTATTAAATATCAATAATGACTGTAATAAAAGCAAACTAAAATAATTTGTAGTTTTAGAGTATGTAAAATTTTAATTTAAAAAATAGATTTGCAATACATAGGATGCTTAAGCTCTTATAAACATCTTTAATATTTTTAATCTGTTTTTAAACTGATAAATCTGAATCCCCTCATGCTCTTCTATTTTTATAGGCTTCCTAACAAATTAAGTTGCTTTGACACTCTTACTGCAGCAGCTTACCTCCAATTTATTTTCTTTCCTCCCTTTCCTCACTTGCCTTATCAGAGCAGATGTTATCCAGGCAGGTAAGATGGAGAGCAGAGGCAGTTGTCCATATAATTCAGGAAACCTGATATTGAGTCTTAGAGATTTAGAAAGACAGATTTACCCATAATAGCCATCTGTGTCTATCAGATTCACCAGATAATTGTTCAACTTTTCACTTCCTTTTGGCAGAGCAGATAGAGATGGAGTGAAGCTGAGAGAGAAGTTAGATCATTAAACAGATACAAGGATAGCCTTTTAGGATAAATATGCTATATCTTCTCTAAAGGGAAATTATAATTTACTAATTTGGTAATGAGATCTAAGAATACTATACCTCTTTTAACTAAGGAGAACTAGTAAACACTGTTTGTTTAGAACTTCATTATGCCTTTTAAGGACTTCCCTGATGGCTCAGGCGGTAAAGAATCCAACTGCAGTGTGGAAGACCTGAGTTTGATCCCTAGGTTGGGAAGATCTCCTGAAGGAGGGCATGGCAACCCACTCCAGTATTCTTGCCTTGAGGCTCCCCATGGACAGAGAAGTCTGCTGGGCTGCTGTCCATGGGGTCACAAAGAGCCTGACACGACTGAGTAAGCACAAAAGCACAGCATGCCTTTTGTAAGCACCAGTCCCAAAGTGGATTAAAAGAAACGAATAGCTAAATTATTATTAAAGAGGGGGAAAAACTGAGATCAGAGCAATTATGTCATGGATATAGAATGAGTAAGAATAATAGGAAACAAAAGAGAGAAATAAAATAGCATTTCTTAAATTAGAAAAAAAATCATGGTCACAGGTCAGGGCTAGAACCATTGTGGTTCTACATTTTGGTGGTACTCTAGAAAGTTTTGCTAATAAAATTAAAATGTTTTCTGAATAAGAAAAGTATTGAGGAGGACAATACTTGATATATGATTAGGAAAATGGTTGATTGGTACTCATCTCTCTGTACAGAGATGGGAATAATCTATGTTGTATTCTTATTAATAAGGACTTTAACCTGGAAGTGGTGACTTCTGAAACAAGATGCAAGAATCTGGGATCCAGGTCTGTTCTTAGACCACCTGACCAAGTCAAGAAAATGCTGGTTTTTAAACTGTAGTGATCATGTTACCCTGCTCTAATGAAAGTGAAAGCATTAGTCGTTCAGTCATGTCTGACTCTTTGCAACTCCATGTCTGATTCTTTGTGGCCCCATGGACTGTAGCCCGCCAGGCTTCTCTGTCCATGGGATTCTCCAGGGAAGAATACTGGAGTGTGTAGCCTTTGCCTTCTCCAGGGGATCATTCCAACCCAGCAGTCGAACCTGGGTCCCCCGCTTTGCAGGAAGATTCTTTACCATCTGAGCCACCAAGAAGACCACAGTAAATACCCTGTACAAGTCTGACCACTGTTTTACAAGATAGGCACAGTAGCATAGCAAGACATGAAGGAGTTATGTGAAGAGCTCAAGATCTTTCAGTCTATAGGGATAAAAGTCTAGAGAAAATTATTAAAATTTGTAAAATCAAGAAGGATTGAGAAAGTTGCATAAAAAAAAAACTCTCAGAATACTTGACCAAGGGCCATCCCAGAAACCTTTGAAGAGGTTGTCTTAATGTCAACGACAGGAAGGAACATATAGCAAACTTAAGGAATTTTCTCTCAGGGTTTATGCCAGATGAATAATTACATAAATTCAAGAAGGGCTTCTGTGAATTCATGGTCAGCACAGACATTTGGAACATATTCCTGACCTTTTCCAATTTATGTCCTTAAGTCACATCCCACTACAATATTTTATGTGATCTTACTACTAACAGTATTAGGTCCATAGGATACCAACCCATCCTGAGGTAGCACGTCTTTTATGTTGGTTTAAATAACTTGTTATTCACCTTGACAAAGGAGTTTTATAATTTTTTTTTCTTTTTAAAATATGTGTCACATTAGCTCCCTTCATTTTTTCTCATTTCCATTCCCTGTATACCAGTGTTGTTGTTTACTCGCTAAGATGTGTCCGACTCTTTACAACCCATGGACTGTAGCCCATCAAGCTCCTCTGTCCATAGGATTTTCCAGGCAAAAATACTGGAGTAGACTTCCATTTCCTTCTCCAGGGCACCTTCCCAACCCAGGGATCAAACCCGTGTCTCCTGCATTGGGAGGTGGATTCTTTACTGCCAAGTCACCAGGGACCAGACCCCCAAAGTTCCAGTCTTCCTTTATATCAAATACAACACATGGGTTGGAAAACAAATTTTCAGTCTCCTATATATTTTTAAAATCTCAGAAAGCTTAAATCCAATTTGAACTTAGAAGCATTCTGAAACCATCAAATTGAATTTACTCTTCCAGAAGGTCATCTTAATGCCACAGTCAAAAGTTACCCAACGTTTGTGAGTAAATAGCCAGTATAGTCATTTTAGACTACTTTAACAAAACCACAGAGTAAACTTAGAATGAATAACCTCCATTTAATTGATATGACTTTGGCAACAGACTTAGGTGTTTTTTTTTTTTAACTTATTTCAGCCATACAGATGAAGAGAAGGATGTGCAAATAAAGAGATCTGTTCTCCCATCTGCAGTTTAAGTTTATATTACCTGTGCCACGTGTAACTTAAGATGTTTAGGAACTTGGAGAGAACTCATACAAAGACTTAGGTACATGAACAATTACCTTATAGGAACGTATGCCAATTAATAATATGGTATGGATGTTAAACACCCGTAAGTTGCTCTTTCTGGCTGGTAAATTACACTGGGTCCTCACTGCATGTTTGGCTGAAACTTTGTAGATATGATCAAAGTTCTCAGAGTAAAAATGAGTTTGGGTTTTAAAGTTTTCCATTTTCTGAGGATTTATGAGTATGGAAGGGAGAAAAACAGTGATACTGAATGAAGTAGTTTGCTTGAATATATGAGAGAGAATAGATCATTGCACCGAAGCAAGTATATAACATTTTAGGATAGACTGAAAATCACAGCTTGCTAATTTGGGAGTGTTCCCTGAGAATGTAATAAGTCTGTGAGCAAAGGAAAATCAGTAAACCTCATTTGTCTAGGCTTTTTAAAAAACCTTTCTGATGTCAATTCCAAAATAGATTTCTTGAGAGAATGGGCTCCATCTTTTCTATATACAAGGCAGCTTGCAACCAGCTCCAAGTACTTTGCCTCATGTTTGTAATTGTTCATGACAATGTGATCAACTAATCCCCAAGGAAATGGCTGTCACATGGCACTTGCTTAGGAAATAAACAGGGTAGCTGTTTGGTGAAATGTACTCAGGTGCTGCAGTAGAATTCTGACCACAGAGGCAAAGGTTTGATGAGTCTTCAATTCTGTGACAGTACAGGTATCATGTACCTGCAGAGGCCCTCACCTCTCCCTGACAACCCCTTATGGAAACTTTCTGAGAACCTACTTTGTAATATCCACTGTGCCAGGCTTATCACCAATGAGCTATGGTTATATGAGGTCAGAATAGTTTTTTAAAAAATCACTTTTTTGATACAGCCAGCAGGTAGCCAGGAAGGTCATCAACCCTCCTCTTTCCAACTCTGGAACTTACTCTCTTTTCATTTCGTTCTTCTGAATATTTAGACTACTTTGGAACTCAAGGCACATTTGCTTAAGTCTGTCCTATACAATAATCTCTTTGGACAGATATGTTAATAATACCAGGAGTTTTGGTTTACATATTCAAGCAATTAAAGATATGTGAGATAGGATATGTGAGGAAAAAAAAAAAAAGTTGAGATACTTATCTGGAGAAGAGAAGACTGAAGAAAAAATGATTTGTGGCCCTTCCCAAACACTCCAAATCAGTGCTAATGCAGATTCCACCAACTTGGAAATTTATATTATCTGAAGCAGTGCTGGAAATAAGATTTTCCCTTTGCAGCTATTTTTGAAAATAATGTTACAATGTAAGGGAACAGTGTAAAACAAGATTGGAAGAGTCAAGAAGAAGACAATTATAAGAACAAATTGTTTTAAAAGAGAAAATCCTCACTGTTTTGTGTAAAAAATATAAGAAGTTACTGAATAATTGCAACTGTTCACTACAAGTAGTTCCCAGGAACTTGCCTTTGTAAGAACTTGGTTCTTGTACAACTGTGGGTGCTGATATTAAAGGCAATGCTGACACTCAGCTTGGCATCTGCATTCCTGAGGATGAGGGCTAGAGGAATGATGCCAGACCTGGGACTTCCAGCCCAGTGATGCTTTGAGGCCGGGGAGGGACTAAGGTGGATGCTGAAGCCACATTGCCTGTGCTGTCCTTCATCTTGGTCACTGACCTTTGCTCTAAGGGCTTGGAAGTCTTAAGAAATCTGTCTTTAAAATATTCAGTTATTCTGAATGATCTTACCCCCTTGGCTATCTGAATTAATGAAGTCTGGCTGTAAGAGAAATATAGCTACACAGAAAAATGAAGTCAGCTGTTTTCTCTGGTTGCTGAAGTGAGAACAGAAAGCAGCAGTTTGGGGTTTCAAAAGGAAAAGTTCATATTCAACTTAATCTCAGGAAGAATTTTCTAAAGATGAGAGCTATTTTTCATCTACCTCCTGTTTCTTGCACTCCATGTGAGCTGACTATGTGTCAGGCACTGTGCTGGGCATGGATGATGGAGAATAAACCAGACACTCTCTCGGCCTATAAATCTCATCATCTCTATCAGCATATAATTGCTGTTCAGTGGAATAAAGGTAAAATAGAGTCATTAATGGGCTTCCTGTGAATTCTGAGGAGATGAGTAAAACCCAGTCTGCCCCCAGGATGCTAGTAGTCTAATAACACTTATTTTGAGAATTGCTGCCATTTTCTGAATGATAGCTATGTACCTGTTCCAGGCATTGTGCTATTGTTTATTGTATGCTGTGTTTCTAGTCCTAGGTTATATAATCTAATTTTCAAATGAGGAAATTAAAGCCACCTGCTGGGGCACCTGATTCAGGAGCAGAGGGCTTATGCTCACTGATGAGCTGAGTGGAGATTTTGTATTGCACATCCTAAGTTACAGTTGAAAAGCCCCAGATTGAAATATTTCTCCAAAATGTCTTCTCGCCGCCATTGCACGCAGAATGTCACCCTTCTTGGTTGCTCACCCCTAGCCCACTCATCCCCTCTCTCGGGCACAATAAATCCCTCTTTACTGAAGTTTTGAGGCCAGACAGTATTCCTAACCCAAGTACTCTCAACATTCTTTCCAAAAAAGAAGGGCCTAGAGATCCTTCTAACAGCTGCTAACAGACTGCAAATCTGTTTGTTTCCTTTCCTGCCACAGGTATGCAAAAATAAAGGTGATAGTAAGAGAAGGGCCCAAGTCCATAGTAAGGAAGAGATTCCCTACCATGCTGATGTGCCATGAATGGACCCCAGGTGTACTGAGATGTTGAACCCTCAGGTCTCAGCTGGCCAGGGGTCCAGGAGCAGGTGGTGTGTTCCTTGGTGAATCAAATAATTCTTGTGTGTGCCAGGACTTTAAAAGGACTGGGAAGCACTGCTGTAAGTCATCTCATGAAACATCGGGCTTATTGGTGTTGATAATTGAGAAAACATACCTTGGGAGACAGAAAGCAAATGGGATGACAAGTTACCAGGGACAGAGAAGTCATTGATGACCTTGAGAGAATGAGAGCTGCTGATCCACCTAGTAACCCAATCCTTAAACTCATTGGCAAGGCCCTTTTGGCAGCTATTTTCATAGACACGAATGTGAACTTAGACTTGTTGAGGTCAAGACTGTGTCAACTCATTGTGGATGCAAAGCCAGTGTGTGCCTTTGAACTTTATTCTTCAATTCAGTTCAGTTCAGTCACTCAGTCATGTCTGACTCTTTGCAACCCCATGGACTGCACACCAGGCCTCCCTGTCCATCACCAACTCCTGGAGCTTACTCAGACTCATGTCCATTGAGTCAGTGATGCCATCCAGCCATCTAATCCTCTGTCGTCCCCTTCTCCTCCTGCCTTCAATCTTTCCCAGCATCGAGGACTTTTCCAGTGAGTCATTTCTTCGCATCAGGTGGCCAAAGATTTGGAGTTTCAGCTTCAGCATCCGTCCTTCCAATGAATATTCAGGACTGATTTCCTTTAGGATGGACTGGTTGGATCTCCTTCTGAACAAGGGACTCTCAAGAGTCTTCTCCAACACCACAGTTCAAAATATCAATTCTTTTGGCACTCAGCTTTCTTTATAGATCAGTTCTCACATCCATACATGACTACTGGAAAAGCNTCTTGACCCAGTGATCAACCTGGCATCTCTTATGTCTCCTGCTTTGGCAGACAAGTTCTTTACCACTAGTGCCATCTAGGAAGCCCATTTCAAGCAAAAATATACTTCAAAAAATAAAGGAGAATTTGAAATATTCCCAGAAAAATTATTGGTAACAGACCTGCTCTACAAAAATGCTAAAGAAAATTCTTCAGAATAAAAGCCAGTGACCTCAGTCAGTAATTCAAATCAGTATAGACTTCATGGTTTACAATCATTTGTTTTTCTTAATCTAGTAACTGTATCATCCCCACTGCCTCTGTCTTCCTTTTTTTTTCCTTTTTCTCATGAGAAATCTGTTAATTTTATTTTGGATTCCTTGCATATTATAAATCACTTTTTTTTCTGCTTTGAAGATTCTCCCTGTCTTTGACACTTAGCTGTAATGTATTTCTTCATGTATCTCTGAGTTTCTACTTGAAGTTTCTTGATTTTATTGGGTGAGTTTACTAATTAAAAAAAATCAAATTTAGGAAGATTTTTGCCNTGTCTGACTCTTTGCAACCCCATGGACTGCACACCAGGCCTCCCTGTCCATCACCAACTCCTGGAGCTTACTCAGACTCATGTCCATTGAGTCAGTGATGCCATCCAGCCATCTAATCCTCTGTCGTCCCCTTCTCCTCCTGCCTTCAATCTTTCCCAGCATCGAGGACTTTTCCAGTGAGTCATTTCTTCGCATCAGGTGGCCAAAGATTTGGAGTTTCAGCTTCAGCATCCGTCCTTCCAATGAATATTCAGGACTGATTTCCTTTAGGATGGACTGGTTGGATCTCCTTCTGAACAAGGGACTCTCAAGAGTCTTCTCCAACACCACAGTTCAAAATATCAATTCTTTTGGCACTCAGCTTTCTTTATAGATCAGTTCTCACATCCATACATGACTACTGGAAAAGCCATAGCTTTGACTAGATGGACATTTGTTGGCAACGAAATGTCTCTGCTTTTTAATATGCTGTCTAGGTTGGTCATAACTTTTTTCCCAATGAACAAGGGTCTTTTAATTTCATGGCTGCAGCCACCATCTGCAGTGATTTTTGGAGCCCAAGAAAATAAAGTCTGTCACTGTTTCTACTGTTTCCCCATCTATTTGCTATGAAGTGATGGGACCAGATGTCATGATCTTTATTCTTATCTTATTCAATTATTGTATGAGTTCTTATAATTCCCTCAGGGGGTGGGATGGGGCAGAAACTGACTTCAAAAGTACGATATCTAACACTTTTTTAGGTTACAATATTTTTTTATGAACTGTGAGAAACTTATAGTGCCTTAAAGAAACTACATAAAGAAGGTGTCAGCATTTTCAGTATAAACTCTGTTTCCAAAGCTGTCTCTTATACACATCTTTAATGGGCTTCCTGTGAATTCTGAGGAGATGAGTAAAACCCAGTCTGCCCCCAGGATGCTAGTAGTCTAATAACACTTATTTTGAGAATTGCTGCCATTTTCTGAATGATAGCTATGTACCTGTTNTTGCATTCTGGAGAAATTTTGCTTGAGGGGGAACTTGGCATATGGTGTCTGAATTCCTGACTGTCCACACCTCATTTCATAGGTACTTACAATTGAGTCCTTCAAATTCACTACATTTGGCATCTGTAATTTTTAGAAATAAAAAGATGGCTGTAATAGCAGATGATTTCTGAGGTTAATGTCAATGCACACAGTTCTGAGAGAATGAGAAAACTCAGGAATACCAGAAGTTCTGTTTTATAGATTCTAACCAGGACAATATTGTGGAGGGAGAGAAGGGAAAGAAGAATAATTTAAAGGGACAAATGTGAAAAAATGTAGGTGTCCTCAGAAGGGCATGAGAATTAGACTTCCTTTATCACTCTTCCTACCCCAGATTTCTCCCTGTCCTATTCCTTGCCTGGTGTCCCAGGCCCGGCAACGTCAACAGGCTTTGATGTCTGGGGCCAAGAATCCTACTTTGCTTTTTGACTTTGCATTTCAGGGGACTATATTAACCCATAAAATGCCTACAGAATTCTTCAACCAAGCCAAAAAAAATATTGCCCTTGGAGGCAATGCCTATCACCAAGCCCAGAGAGGTAAGGTTAAAAAAAAAAAACACCCTGGCATAGAAGTCTACAGATGCGATCTGAGAGGGTGCAGGAAGAGAGACTAAGTAACTGTGGTTCTCAGGAACCACTCAGATGCCAGAAATGCCAACCACTGACTCCATTTTCAGGATGAGCATGGGAGCCAGCTGGTATTCAGGGCCAGCACCAGTTCCAGAGGACAAGCTGGGCTCTCTGACCAGAAGTAGGGGGCCATTCTGTGTGCTTTCAGCTCACAAGGCTGCCTCAGTGACTGTTAACCGAGCCATCGAGTGACCAGAACTCTAGAACTGTTCATTGTTAAATCCAGAACTGCAGCATCCTGAAGATGCTGGGAGGAAATTATTATGGCAGGCACCCTGAGACACACAGGGACTGACACATCAAAGCAGTTACATTCCATGAATTTTTGATCCCCATCCCTAAAGACTGATCCACTTGCTTCTGTGTGAGATTGAAACAATTTAGGTAGTTAAAATTGTCCCAAGTACAACATATGGACATGCTGAACATGAGGAGTGCTCTATATCTAGGTTAGCATGAAGAAAGGATGCCAAAGTTTGAAAAGGAAGATCTTTTCTTTCCTGGCTGTGCGGTCCTATACAAACAGATGAGGATTTTTCTAACAGTCTCTTTTGTAGCAATTGAGTTTGCTTAATTGAGGAGAAAATGAGCAGAGAAGATAATGAAGAATCTGGGAAGCTGAGTGAGAAGAAAGCTGACTGGGTGGAGGCCCTGAAATGAATGGACCTAAAACTTAGCCCTTGTGGTTCTAGGAAAGATCTCAGACTATAGTTATGTGACTCAGGGCTCCTGAAGTCCATGACGAGTCTCATGAGATCAGATGGCATGTGAGATGGCTAAAAGGCACCATACTGGAGAAGGGGAGTCTGCACCTTCCTGCTAACTTTCACTTTGGAGACTGAATCCTCTCTTTTGATGGGGACTCCATCTTCCTAAGAGCTTCTAAAACCAAGCACTAAACCTAGTAGAACCTGTAGAAGTCAGCTCTGTACCCATCTCCACCCTCTTTGTTTTTACCTCAGCATCCAGAAATTACCAGAATTCTTTTACTCAGAGCAAAGAGGTTTCGAGGGGGAGAGTGGGGGAATAGGCAGATCTGCTCTTCAGATACTAATTGCTGTACATTCGGTGAGATTTGTAAGAAAAATCCTCAAAGATAAACTATATACCTATCATATATCTACTGAAATCTAATAAATATCCCTAGCATATTGTCTATGTCATCATTCATTATTTCCTTTACTCAGCTATTGACGGTGTGCTAAATTTAAGAAATTCCACAATGAATGTATTTTTATTCTCACAGAAACTCATAAGGAACTTGAGACCTTGAGGGGTTAAGGATCTTCTATGGCAAGTTCACACAATTAGTTATTAGCAGAGACCAGACTCCAAGCACCACTGAAGTGTTAGTTGTTGAGCCTCTTGATACAAAGATCATGACATATTCTATTACATTCCTCACCATGCCTAACACAGTGCTAAGATGTTCCTATTCCCCAGTCCTAGACTAAGATGGTAATATAAATTATACTAAGGATGTTTCATTCTAAGATTGTAATGTGAACAGGAGGCTTTTGGGTCACGGGAAAATCTTGGAAGCTATCTCATTAGCTTAGATAAACTATACTTCATTTCAGGAATTAACTATGTAATAATTTTCTTCAGACATTACATTTTTTCTTGAATAAAAAAACATTTTGAAGTTGAGATGTAACCAGCAGAATATGTCACACATATGGTGAAATCAGCTTGGTTTGTTTTGGCGAATAGTGGGATCCCTTGAAACAAGAACTCCAGAGGGCACTCATGAGTTTTGCCATTGAGAAAGGTAGGTGGAAAGACAGAAAGTGTCCCTGTAACCTTCTCAGTAAAACCTTAGATGGCAGTGGAGTCAAAGGAAGCCCACACGATAGGTGATGTATTTGGGGAGAATGCCCTGGTAGTATGTGAATTCCTTGTCCTCACAATCAAATTGAGAGGCCAGAAACTTAGTGAACTACTGGACGGATGATAATTCATGGTAAAAGACACACAATCTCCTTTGTTAGGATATCACTTCAGTTTGTTATGTGTGCTCATTACTCTTCCTATTTCAGTTAATCAATGTCACCCGTTGATTGAAGTCATATGGTTCTCGATTGAAATAAGAGTGAGCAAAAATAATTTTTGGCCTCTAATGACTGTTCTTTTTCTCTTACAACTCTAGACAACCGTGCACATTGTATGTACACATGACTCTTGCTGTCAATACCGGCCAGCCTTCTAACTTCGTATTATGAGAATATGTCTGTGTTCAAATAAATGTCTGTTTCATGCCACTCTTTAGAAAGTTACTACACCCTTAATAGTACTTCTTTCTTCTAGATATCCCCTTTCCTCCAGACCAGATCCAAACGCTCATGATCCTTTTCTCCTTTTATGTGAACCATATCTAACCCTCACTATGTTACTCTGTCTAGAAACAAACTGCCAGATGAGGACCCTGGACAGTGGGATTGGAACCTTCCCACTCCCAGACTCAGGAACTCGCGCAGCGGGACGGTACATACGCCAAGCAGACTCCCCTGAGGACACTGACCCCATCCTGTCTCTCCAACCGGCCCTTTGTGCAGCTTCTCCCATGAGAGCCCAGACCCTTGAAAGAGAAGTGCCTTCCTCTGCAGATACCCAGGGCTCTGCAGACAACGCCATTGTTCACTCCACATCTGACCCCATCATGACTGCCAGAGGGATGCGACCTCTTCAGAATCTCCTCCCCAAACCAGCCTCCTCAGGTACAGTGCCCCTTACCTTTCAGATGAGATTGTTTTCTCATCAAAGTCATGTACTTGCTGACAAAAATGGAAAACAGGCAGCAGAAAAGGTCCACACCAGGTCAGTCAATGGCCTCTGCCCATTGGAAGTGTGTATACATGAAATCCCTTTATGTCCTCAACCAAAAAGTTACAAAGTGAGTGAAGGTGCTCATTCGTGACCAACGCTTTGCGACCCCATGGACTGTAGCCTGCCAGGCTCTTCTGTCCACGGGATTCTCCGGGCAAGAATATGGAGTGGGTTGCCGTTGCCTTCTCCAGGGAATCTTCCCAACACAGGGATTGAACCCAGGTCTTCCGCACTGCAGGAAGACTCTTTAATGTTTGAGCCCGCAAAAGTTACAAAAGTAAATACTGAACATCATCAACTCAGTATTATTTAAGGAGCCTAGGTTGCCCTAGTGTCAAAGAACCCACCTGCCAATACTGGAGACCTAGGTTTGATCCCTGGGTTGGGAAAATCCCCTGGAGGAAGGCATGGCAATCCATTCCAGTATTCTTGCCTGGAGAATCCCACAGACAGAGGAGCCTGAGGGGCTGTGGTCCATGGGGTCGCAAAGAGTCAGACACAAACTGAAGCGACTTAACATCCACATGCACAAACACACATAAAGGAAACCGGCTGGTAAGCACAGGTATCAGTTCAGTTCAGTTCAGGCGCTCAGTCGTGTCCGACTCTTTGCGACCCCATGAATTGCAGCACGCCAGGCCTCCCTGTCCATCGCCAGCTCTTGGAGTTCACTCAGACTCATGTCCATCGAGTCAGTGATGCCATCCAGCCATCTCATCCTCTGTCGTCCCCTTCTCCTCCTGCCCCCAATCCCTCCCAGCATCAGAGTCTTTTCCAATGAGTCACCTCTTCACATGAGGTGGCCAGAATACTGGAGTTTCAGCTTTAGCATCATTCCTTCCAAAGAAATCCCAGGGCTATATGGACATATAAATTGATGCAGAGAAACCTATATGACATACACTTCAGATTTTATCTTTTAAATCTTAACTTTGAGTATAGACCAATCTAGGCCCAAGACATAAATTTAGCTGAAATGTTGTTTGCCCTCTAACCAGAAACGTACGTCTTCTGACATAGTCCTATCCTATTCAAATGTATTTATATGTTGAACTATAAAAAATGTAGTTTGATATATTAACAGTAGATTGTGCATTAATGACAGTGGAATGGAGGGAGCCTTCCGCCTGAGAAGAACTATCCTTCACTACAATCAGTCGAAACAGGCTTTCATAATTAAAGACAGGACCAGGCTAAGGGTCAAAGTTTTTTCACTGTTCACTCAGGATTAAAAATATTTATTACAGTTCAGGATGACACTAAAGAATTTGTAACTTGTATGGCCGTGTTGCATTTATGATGTGCATAAGCATATGAGCTAGAATTCTGAAGGCTTTCATTTATGATCTGATGATGAGAAAGCAACCACAAGTAGAGATTATACCAGGGGCTTCTGAGAAATTAGAAATGAAGACTTTTCATTAAACATCTTTGAATCAGTGTGATTGGGTATTGCCATGGCTGAGTTCTTCCTCCACACAGTAATACTAACTGCTGTGAATGTTTCATCACAAACTTCTGCTCATCTCAAGCCAAGGCTACATTTTAAAAGGCCTGAATGCATATTATTTTTGAAGTAAATGCATTGTTAATTAATGACACAGCCTCCAGAGATTCAGGGGCGAAATCGTAGTTATAGATTATGTGCTCCATGCCTGACTAGCCACATGTGTGACCTCAATTCAGCAACTGGCTGCCGAGCAGACTCCATGATTAAACACTGTCATTATAACAAATTGAATAGAAACCGCAAGCCTTGAATTGCTTCATAGGAAGAGAATAGGAAGGAGATTGTTCTGATCTTGCTGCTAATATTCAGTGCTTCAGTTTTCTAAGGTTTGTGTCTTAATTAAATTGTCACGAAGAGTTATAAAAAAAACAAAAAGTGCTATATGGTAGAGAATGAGGTCAACACGACGCAGGACATTTTTGTGCTGTCCATCCTGAAACTTCCTGCCCACCTTAGGATGATGTCACCATGCGTCAGAGGTAAGGCCTGCTTTCCAAGACCTCTCTCTTCTGTGACCATTGGTTACTCATCTTAAAAATTAAGGAACAGAAGACTAGATGGAACAAAAGGAAGGTAGTTTCATGCAGTCACTTCTGGTTAAAATATGCATTGGAATTGGTTATTTTCTTATCCCCATATCAAAAATGGAAGTAGCTGTACAGCTCTCCCATTGCTGATGAAAATATGATTACTTTGCTTCTGCTCACAAGCAAAATGCTATTGAGAGGCTCTCACAGCATGTCTATTGATAATCATTGAGGCTGGAGCAATAGCAGCAATTCTCCATTCCGACATGAGGAAGAGCTACATTGTGCAGGTTAGTCTGCTATTATGGGTCACGGAGGAACTTTAATCTTTCTCTGCTAATTGCACCCTGGCTACTTAAAATGTAATCCCTGGGCCAGCGGCAACCCCTGGGAGCTTGTCAGAAATGCCAGTTCTCAGACCCCACTTCCAGACCACCGAATCAGGATCAGAATCTGAAGTGTTACAAAAGCTCTGGAGGTGTATGCACATGTGAGCTTGCACAGTACTGCCCAGCGAGATCTTTAAGGGCCTCTGTGCAGTTTCCCAAACCACCTATTTCAAAATGGTCTTCATCAGGTTGCTAGGAAAATCAGGGCTCCCTAATCAACCGTGTTTGGGAGAAGCTGCAGATTCAAATCCTCCCTTTAGAAATCATGACTGCCCCCATCAGCACAATGAAGACTCCAAGATGTTCTCCAAAAATGAAACCCATTTGTTCATTGTATATTAACACATGCATATGGAATCTATAAAGTTGATACCAGAGAACCCATTTGCAGGACAGCAGTGGAGATGCATACATAAGTCTGTGTGAACAGACTTGTGCACACAGTGGAGGAAGGAAAGGATGGGACGAACTGAGAAAATAGTGTGGAAACCTGTATATTACCATATGTAAAACAGATAGCAAGTGGGACTTTGCTGTGTGACACAGGGGGCTCAACCCAGTGCTCTGTGACAACCTCGAGGGATGGGATCGGGCAGGAGATGGGAGGGGGATTCAGGAAGGAGGGGACATATGCATGCCTGTGGCTGATTCATGTTGATGTATGGCAGAAACCAACACAATATATGAAGCAATTATCTTCCAGTTAAAAAAATCCTTTTTTTTTTTTCTAAAAGAAGAAATCTATTTGCTATTTGATGTATTAATATAACACTACCTGGAGAATGACCAGTGTTTCCCAAGCAGTTCGCCCACTAAATGCTTTGTACCATAGAAGATCTGTCAACATCTTGAGGAAAAGTGGTCCGAGAGCAGTTTGCCTTTGGGTCTCCAAGACTGAACATTCTCTAATGGTGCATACAATTATGCAGACATTTCTGTTAGAAAGACTTGCAGGGGACAGAATGTTGGCAAACTAAACTTTTGCCATGTTTGGACCTTTTTGATTATTTCTATATGTCCTCCTTTCCTCCCTAAACTTGTAAAGAGTTGAAGAAAGCCAATTGTGATTTCATTTACATTTCCTCATTTAGGAAAAATCAGTTCTCAAATGCAGAGTGAAGCCGAGCCAAGGTCTCAAAATTGTTCATCATTCGAATATGTCGAAAATACAATGGCGAGCAAGCCACTTCCAGCCTGGGAGGGTGATGGCGCTGCTGCAGAGACCCAGGTAAGGAGAGATCGCCAGGAGGGCACCCTCCATCTGCTGGGCCTGAGTGTGAAAAATGACCTCCTTAACCACTTCTGTGGTAGAGTTAATGTTAAATCAAATTTATTGTGGTTCAGTGAGGAATGACCAAGGCCCACGGCTCTCCTTTTTCCCTGAATTATTAGATAACACTGTGTTCTTGTAAGTCAACTGCTTCTGCCCATCTGTACCCTGACTCTCGAGGTAAGGATTCTCTGCCCTGATGAAACATTGTGGGACTGTCATTCACTCTCCCAAACCATAACAGCACCACTTAGAATGAGTTCATGATTATTTTTTCATTATCTTATCAGTTACATTAACTTTACCTTGCACCTATGAGACAGGTAAAGCAGGCGTGATTATTCCCTTTAGGGATTAAGAAACTGAGGCCTGGAGTGATCAAATGACTTGCTGCGGTCAGTGAGACATATGTTTCTTCAATCCTTGTCATTTTCACAGTCCTTTGTCCTTCATCCTCCCTGAGATGGCACACACACAGGCCTCCTGGCATGTGATTGGACCTAGGGAGGAGCTCAGGGCTCAGGACTCTTGGTCTTCTCCAGGAGCTACATGGTATTTCCTCCTTAGCACCCTCCCGCTTACCTCTTCCAGCTCATTACCTGGGCCATATTCAGCCTGTACGTGATTTCTCACCTTGTCCTTGGGCTGGCCCACTTTGGGGTCTTTGGTGGTGCCCACACACAGTGAGAAGAGTGGGTGGAAGGACATAAGAGTCAGTCACCAGAGCTTCCTGGCTCTTCATTGACTCTTCCTGCTTCTGCCACCTCAGCTCTCCCACTCCTGGCATTAGGAGGCCCCGTTACTATTTCTACTAGGGTTTCTACCCAACCATGATGAGCAAATACCAGATTAGCCCACATCAGAGATCCCACATAGCCAGTGTGGTGGAGCTTTCTTTCAGCCTTTAACACCTCGGTATGGAAATGAAAACCTGGACAAGTAGGGGAAATGATCCCCTGGGCCCATAGCCTCAGTGTGCAGCAGAGGACACCAGCTCCAAAGATGCTGGACTGCGGTCAGGGTCCAAAGGAAAGTTACTTTGGCACTAAGATTAGAGCTCAGCCCTCTGAATTCCATGTCCAGCACTCAGGGGTCTGAAAGGCAAAGGAGTAAACAAGTGTTGTCATGCCTTAATCAGACACAGAAATGTTAGGCTTTTCTCAGTTTCCTCCAAAGCAGTAGCTGCCACATGTGAGCAGACATCAGAATCATGTGGAGGGCTACACGGGATGTGTATCTTGCTGCCTGCACCCAGAGTCCAGTTTGATATAGATGGGGTGAGATCCAAACACTTCTAATAAATTCCCAGGTGATGCCGATGCTGCTGGTTCACAGAACACACTTTAAGAAGCAATGCTTTAAGGACTCTGTGCTTGCTTTGTGGAACTAAAAAATTTATAAAACTCTAAAAGACACCCAGACTTGGAGGGGAAACAGTTCAGAAACAATAGGTGGTGATAGTGGCAAAGGGTTCAAGCAATTCCAAGAAAGTAATAAAACAAAAGCAAAAAAAGAGGAGGGTGTCATTCAGTGCTGGCAGGAAGGAGCCTCTGTGAATATTCACATCCCCAACACAGACACACCTCTCTGGGGTTCCTTTCTCATCATCCTTCACCAGCTCAGTCCATTGGAAATCCTGCATGATCTTGTAAGAGTCATCACTGGGGCTTGGAACTTATAACTCTGCTTCATTGACTGCTAGGGAGGGAAAGTGTAAAGTATGGGTGAGCCTTATATTTCTAGTTCCAAGTAGAGTGGTTGGTTCCATTCATGTCTCTTGAATAGAGGGATGAAAATGCATTTCATCATACCCAGCTTCCTGCCAGAACTCCAGACACTCCCTTGGAACCACTGCTGTAGACCTGTCATCCTTCATAAATGTCATCCTTGCTAGACCACTGATATCTCCTGGATTGAGCTCTGTACCCCCAGAATCTAGGACACCACTTAGCCTAGAGTAGGTACTACGATGCTTAGCACAGAATCTTTGGAATGGGTGAATGAATGATTAAATGAATGAAGGAATGAAGGAAATGAGTAATTGCTTAGATTCATAACCCTAGATAAAGGAGCTTATGTTTTATCATTTCTGACTAAATGGCACCCTCCCAAACAGATTTAACTTTTTAGAGACACATCCCACACATCTGTGCGTAAACTACCTGTGGTGGGTGTAGAATAATCGGTCCTAAGAGGGCAGTCTGCAAATGTAAAAGAAAGCCCCAAATGCTCTTGATTCTACACAAAGGGGTTGAGGTCTTAGATACCAGTATTCTGCTTATGTGCACAGTGTGAAAAACCATCCATACAGTTTGAACAACCTCAACAGTTCCTGAACTTGGCTTTATTGCCATACCCGCGACATCCTCATGGGTCATGTCGTTATGTCCATGTGAGCAGGAGAGGAGACCGATTCCCTTGACCTGTGAACTGTTAGTAGATTCAGTGATTACATATAACCCTATAGAGCCAGCAATTGTGTACTTTCCTCAAGGCTTTTAGTCTTTCAGGGACTGGAATAAAATTACGTATTGGGAAAACATGTATTCTTTTGTTCTCAAGGTTGATTATCGTCATACTCTCTGATACTTGAAAGCTGGTGGTGAGATCAGCTAGATAAATAAGCCATTAGGTTTGGGACAGCAGCTCTAATGGGCACTTGAGAAAAATAAGATGCCATAAAATAGTGTACAGAATGCAGAGGGGGTAACCTTGGGGACTGTCCCATACCTGGACAGTGGCAACATATGGCTTCATCAGCACATTCCCATTTCTGCAGCTCTGATAACCTAATAGAAGGCACCAGTTCCACGTGAGACAGATCAACAGACCAGGCAGTGAGGGTGGGGTGATGGGGATAGAATTCTGTGCACAGACCAGCAGCCAGATATGAACATCCTCGCGGGATGCACTGTCCATTTTGACATGCATGAATAATGTTAACAGTCTCATATTACTCATTCAGGACAAGGTACCCAGAATGTGTGCATACTCTGCCAGCGGTAGCAGTGATAGTGACAGTGACCCGGACTATGGAAATAATGGTTTTGGAGCTGAAAGGGGCAAGTTAGTGAAAGCAGTGAAGAGCGCCACCCCAGGTGACACCTGCTGGGCCCCCAGGAAATTCAGGGAGCCTCTCTCTTGGGTAGCCTTCGATCATGCCTTTCACCAGGCTCTGTTTCAACCTCACTTAGGTCTTATATCTCAGTTCCACGTCTCTCCTGAGATCTAATTTCCTGGTACTTACGGAACATTGTCTACGTGCATCAATTTGTTTTCTGTTATTATCTTAATGACATTGCAGTGCAGTCTGAAAGGATTTTATTTCCAAATCTGGCGTCTCCCAAAAGGTCTCCAATGGAGTTATCTTCGTAATGAAGGGATGGCTATAAAGATAACTTTGTTTTTAATTACACACTTTGGCAAGTTAAATCACCCCATGAGCTATGGATGGGGTGTTCCAGGCTCTCTGCTCATATCATGCTCTGTAACTCTGGACCTGTTACCCATCATGAGCAGGTCTGTTTACGAGGCTCAAACTCCCTCACATTATTTTTATTTGAAAGAGAATTGGCACTAGGAAAGCCTTCCTCCCAAGGCATTAAAAAATATATATAGTTAGATGGCATTTCCTTACAGATACAGGAGGACAGATGACCCCTAACGCAGAGTGTGATCCAGGATCTGCTTTTCTCCTGATCCACTCTGGATTATCAGAAATACTTTAATGAATCAATGGAGAATCAGTCTCTCCATACTAATCAACTTTTATCAAATACTAATTTGGCAATATCTGTTGTAACCATGACTGTCCTTTTTAAAACAAGTCTGGTATGTTACTTTTGAAAAAAGGAAATTAACTAATAATTATGTGTGTGTTACTAGTTTTCCATTTGTCTTGGCATTTGTAACATGTGAGGTAAGATTGGTGTGTGAGAATAGTCATTAACCTGAGCCTCCTTTTTGTTCCTTGCATCCAAAAAATCACCAGAGAGGCAGGACCACTGGGTAGATCCTGCGAAGACTTAGCAAAAGGAAAGTGGCTAATACCCCTGGCGTTTTAGTTAGGCTGTTATCCTTGTAAGCTCTCAGGGGTCTGTCAGTGTCCCTTTGTTGTAACAGTTAAGGGGAAGGGGAGTTAATCATCAAGGGTCCTTCTCCATGAAGACGCTGAAGGCCAGGCCAGCTGCTAGTCTAGCTCCTCCCTTGCGCTTAGCATGGATCCACAGTGAATAACCTCACCTCACTGACCCTTAACTGTTCTTCCTGGCTCTAATTTCATACATTTATTGAACAAATACTTATTAAAGGCCTCCTCTGGGCCAGCTTTCTGGCAGTGAAGGAATGAACAAAGATCTCTACCAGGCAGTAAAAGATAGGTATTTGTTGGTGGTGTTTAGTTGCTAAGTTGTGTCCAACTCTTTGCCACCCCATAGACTGTAATCTGCCAGGTTCTTCTATCCATGGAATTTTCCAAGCAAGAATACTGGAGTGAGTTGCCATTTCCTACTGCAGGGGATCTTCCCGGCCCAGGGATCAAACCCATGTCTCTTGCATCTCCTGGTTGGAATAAACTAGTAAATGAATATATTTTGTTGAAAGGAGATATGGAAGAGACAAGTAAAGCAGGATAGGATATGGAAGAACAGGACTGCTCAGGAGTGGTGGTTGGTGGGACCAGAGGGGGAGGAGGGGGCTCAGATGTTAAAATTTCAATAGAGCAGTCAGAACAAATCTCACTGTTGTGTTAATTACTCAGTCATGTCTGACTCTTTGCAACGCCACTGACTATAGCCCTCCAGGTGCCTCTGTCCATGGGATTCTCCAGGCAAGAGTACTTGATTAGATTGCCATTTCCTTCTCCAGGGGATCCTCCTGACCCTGGGATCGAACCTGGGTCTCCTGCATTTCAGGCAGATTCTTTACCATCTGAGCTACGAGGGAAGCCCAAGGCTCACTGAGAAGGTAGTATTTGAGCAGAGATGTGGAGGAGGAGAGAGTGAGCCTGGAAGACATCTTGGAGAAGCACATTCTCAGCCAGGGAACAATCAGTGCAGATACCTTGATGCTGTAGCAGAAGGAGGATGTTGGAAGACTAGGAGATGAGGTCAGATGAGTGGAGAAGGAGTCAGAGCTCTTGTAAGGCCTTGCTCACCTTTCAGAGGACTTTGCTTCTCCCCTGAGAGCCATCTATGGGGGCCTTTGGGCAGTCTGAACAGAGCAGTGGCATGATCTGAGGTGTTTTCCAAGGACCGCTCTGGCTGCTNTGATTCAGTTATGTGTGTGTGTGTGTATACATTCTTTTTAATATTCTTCTCCTTGTGGTTTATCACAGGATATTTTTGTTTTGTTTTGGGTTTTGGTATTTATTTAGTTTTAAGAAAAGTAATTTTGACTTTCTGTTTCAAGACTATGGCAATAATCATCCATTTGAATGCCCTGCAGTAAAAAAAATAATCACATGAAAATTCAAAATGAACCATCTAATCCAGTAGCATGCTTAAGGGAAATCTAGATAGCCTGCCAACCCTAGGAAGCAGAAGAATGGCTTGTTAATAACTAAAGTTAGGTATTACAAAAGGTTTCTGACTTGGTGAATTTTCAAACTGGTAGAGCCTCATATTTGGGGGGAAGTGTGTGCTCTTTTTGAGGGGGTGCTGGCTCAGCAGTAAAGAATCTGCCTGTTAATACAGGAGCCGCAGGAGACTCAGGTTTGATCCCTAGGTCAGAAAGAGCTCCTGGAGAAGGAAATGGAAACCTACTTCATTTGGCAATATTCATGCTAAAATAATCCCAGGGACAGAGGAGCCTGGAGAGCTACAGCATGGGGTCGCAAAGAGTTGAACATTACTGAGTGATTGAACACGCACACACTCTTTTAAAAATAGAATTTATTTTTTAGAGCGGTTTTAGATTCACAGCAAAACTGAGTGGAAAGTACATGATACCCTCTGTTCCCACACCATCTATATACTATATAAAACTTCCCTCACTATCAACATTCCCCACCAGAGTGGTACACTTGTTATAATCATTGAGCTGACATTGATAACATCAGTATCACTATCAACATCCCCCACCAGAACGGTACATTTGCTATAACTGATGAGCCTACACTGATACATCATTACCACTCTCAACATCCCCCACCAGAGTGGTACATTTATTATAATTGATGAGCCTACATCGATACATCATTATCACCCCAAATCCATAGTTAACACTAGGGTTCACTCTTGGTGTAGTACATTCTGTAGGTTTGGAAAAATGTGTAATGACATGTATCTATCATTACAGTATAGAGAATAATTTTACTGCCCTAAGAATCCTCTGTGCTCCATTCATTCATCCCTCCTTGCCTAATCCTTGGCAACAATTGATCTTTTTACTGTCGCCATAGTTTTCCCTTTTCCAGAATGCCATATTGTTGAATTGTACAACATGTAGCCTTTTCACATTGTCTTTTGCTTATTAATATATATTTATGATTTTTCTATGTTTTTTTCATGGCTTGATAACCCTTTTTTTTTTTAAGTGCCAAATAACATTCCACTGTCTGGATGTACCACAGTTTGTTTATCCTGTCTCTTACTGAAGGCCGTCTTGGTTGTTTCCCAGTTTGGGCTATTATAAATAAAACTGTTAAACACACACATGTGCAGGGTTTTTGTGTGGATATGTTTTTAATTCATTTGGATAAATACCAAGGAATGCGATTGCTGGATGATATATGGTAAGAGTAGGTTTGTAAGAAACTGCCAAACTGCCTTCCCAAGTGGCTGTGGTGGTGGTGGTTTAGTCACTTCAGTTGTATCCAACTCTTTGCAACCCTATGGACTGTAGACCATCAGGCTCCTCTGTCCATGGGATTCTCCAGGCAAGAATACTGGAGTGGGTTGCCATACTCTCCTCCAGGGGGTCTTTCTGACCCAGGGATAGAACCCACTCTCTTACGTCTCCTGTGTTGGCAGGTGGGTTCTTTACTACTAGCATCACCTGGGACGCCCACAGAGTGGCTGTACCACTTGAGAGATCCTGTTGCCCCACATCCTTGTCAGCACTTGGCATTAAAAGTGCCTCAGACTTTGGTCACTTTGATAGGTATATGATATCTCATTGTTTTAATAAATCTAATCTTTAAATTGGAAATAATAACACCTAATTCACAGTCCCCAGTATTAAATGAAATAACTTGTAAAATATGTAGCACAATGCCTACCATTTTAAAAGATGCTTAATAAATATTAGTTTCCTTGTTCTCTCACTTCTTAGTTAAACCTTATAACTTGTGATTTCTTTTAACTTTTTATTTTATATTGGAGTATAATTGACTAACAATATTGTGATATAGCAAAGTATCACAGGATAGTGAATGTCTATATACTATATATACCTTACTATATTATATACTTTATATACTATGATATACACTATATACTTACTATATTATATATACTATATACACCCTTTGCAATACCTTAAGACCTTGTTGTTTATTCTATACACAATAATTTGCATCAGCTAATCCCAAACTGATCCATCCCTCCCCAACCCGATGTTGAGGGTTTTTTTTTAAGTCTTTATTTTTGGTTGCTCTGGGTCTTCCTTGCTGCATGTGGGCTTTCCCTAGTTGTGGCCAGGGGAGGGCTACTCTTTATTGCAGTGCAGGCTTCTCATTGTGGTGGTTTCTCTTGTTGTGGACCACCAGCTCTAGGCATGCCGGCTTCAGTAGTTGTGGCTGGAGGGCTCCAAAGTGCAGGCTCAGCAGCTATAACACACAGGCTTACTTGCCCCTCGGCATGGGGAATCTTCCCAGACTAGGGATGGAACCCACATCCCCTTCATTGACATGTGGACTCTTTACCACTGGACCACCAGGAAAGTCTGAGATGGAGTTTTAATATAACTGAAAAGTGTCAGGAAATCACGGACTCAAAAAAAAAAAAAAAAAAAGCTGTGGGTGGGAAATGAATATTTCACATAAAAGTTTCAGGGGGTATTTGCAATATAAGATAACTTTGTACATATATCTCTACTCAGTTTAAGCTTTTTTTTTTTTTTTTTGCCTTTCATACTGTCTTTGTATTTCTTAATAGTTGCTTGACCCAACATCTTTCTGTCTGCTCTATACAATGAAAATACAAACTAAATGAGAATAGAAAAAAAGCATTAAATTGTACAAATTACAAATCTGTTCCCAAAGATACTTAACGTAAATAAAATGCACATTTCAGTACGAGATCTGCAGTGAATGACTGACTGACTCTGCATTCTGGGAAGCTTCAGGAAACCTTGGCGAGGCCGACATTCATGGGCGGAGCTAAGAGGCTTCGCACCAATCACAGTTTGCCGCGGGTTTCTGCTGGCCTATCTGCGAGCTACACGGAGCACGTCATGAACGTCACCTGTGCCGTACTGACGGCGGGGGGCGGGGGCGAGAATCGGCTCTAGCCTCGATGCTGAGTTCATTCCCGTCAACAGCCTATACAGTCCGCTTTCAAAGAGAGTAAACACATTAAGGTAAACAGTAGAACCCCAGACACATGTTCTGGCTGCATTTATGTGGAACTCTCTGGCTACAGTGGGCGGTCGTGAAGAGGTTCTTGCTCAGGACAACGTGGTCACGGGACTCGGACGACCCAGCGGGACTGAGGGGAGCCGAGGACTGGGGAGAGGCTCCCTCTGATTTCAGGAGGAGACAATCCTCTCAGGCACAGCCCAGGGCCCTGCAGTCCTCTCCTCCTGTCATCTGGCGCAGTGCTTAATGTAGTCTTCCCCTTGATGGCGGAAGTCCGCCTTGACCCGCAAATGATGTCCCACAGCTTGGATAGTCAGTGGATCATCAAAATTCCACAGGTCTGTAAACAAAGTGTTTAATCCCTAAACAACACCCTTCAGTGTCCTCATGGGGGCCCAGCCGGTGCTATCAATCGAATGTTCTTTCAGTCAACTGAGACGTCTTCCCCCGTCTCTGTGATGTTGCGGTTCCAGGTCCTGGGCAAGCATTTTCACTTTGGGAGGTGCCATGTTGCATGCATCAGGAGCTTCAGTTTCAAACTGAAGTTTTCCACCCTGGTAGTAACCCCCACCTGGGGTGACAGTTGGCTGAAAACTATGAAGCTTGTTTGGATTAGGAACAGGAACATGCACTTTATATGTTCAGGGTAAATTAGCTTCAAGTTCTACAACCTCTTTCATAAGCAGCCGGTCCCTCACGGACACCTGCCCAGTGCAGTCAGAGGCTGTGGCTGATGCCTGGGACTCTTTAAGACCATCATCCCGCTTCAGCTTGCTTGCCAGGATCAGCATCACTGCCTCCTTCTTCCTGGGTACCCCGAGACAGGCGAGGCGGGCCCGGCACCCAACACCATGCCCGGCCGGTGGGCAGCGGTGAGACGCGGCCCCTCACACCCGCACCAGCTCCGGGTGGCAGGACCAGGAGTCCAGTATAAACTATTAAATAAACCAACTGCATAAGACACTGCAAATAATTAGTGCTTATGAACTATTAAGAAAATGTTTCAACTAACAAGTAAGATTGAGGTAAATATATAGAGCTGTTGTCTTCATGAGTCAGTGTTCACTCTCACATTTAAGAAGGAACATCTTAATTTCTGTTTGAACAGTGCAACCTGACAACTGGTTTACATTTATTTCATTTTTTGTCAAGACAGTTTAGTTTAAAACTCAGCATGTGAGCCCCTCCAGTTTTCCATAACTCTCTTGCAGTTTTTCCAAATGTGGAAATTGTGGAAAAATAAAGTGTTCTCTAGAACACACCCACATCCTGCTCAAGTTTGAACAGATTAAGAAACAATTGTCAAGAATTCACAATATCTGTTACTTTCCTAGAACGGAACATGTTGGAGTACATTTGTAAAGTATCACTGGGAATAATATACCAATAAAGCTTTTTATCTGCAGTGGTAATGTATTTGCTTAGCTCTTTAAAGTTTAAAAAAACACCTTCAGGTGTATTATTTCATTCCAGCCTTGGGCCACATTGAGAAGATTTTATTGCTTCTTCATTGCAGAAAAGGAAGCCAAGACCTAGAGAATGTAAGTGATTTGCTCTAGGTCTGAATATCTAAACCCAGTCTTTGGGCTTCAAATTAAATAGGTTTGGTTTTCTAATTTAATAATCTGTTAGCATCTTTCTTCCTAAGAGATAAATCTTCCTTCCTTCAGACAGATCTAATTTGAAAGAAAAGTGTTATAGAATATGGTAAAACATTGGATCCTAACTCCTAGAGAAGGGTTATCCTAACACGGACCATATTTCCTATGACTCTTAACCCTGGTATTATTGTCAAAACCCTGGATTTTTCTCGTGCTTCTGTGGGACAAGATCACTTTTTTCTCAGAGACAAGTTGGTTGAGAGAGAGGGTCTCTTACTGAGGAAAGCAGATCATACAAAACAGGCAGAACTCTGACAAAGAAGGTACTTTTGGCAGGATCCAGAGAGCACTAGTCTGTGAGCAGCCAGGTTGCTGCCACTGCTGCTAAGTCGCTTCAGTCGTGTCCGACTCTGTGCAACCCCATAGATGGCAGCCCGCCAGGCTCCCCCGTCCCTGGGATTCTCCAGGCAAGAACACTGCAGTGGGTTGCCATTTCCTTCTCCAATGCATGAAAGAAAAGTGAAGTCGCTCAGTCGTGTCTGACTCTTAGCGATCCCATGGGCTGCAGCCTACCAGGCTCCTCCGTCCATGGGATTTTCCAGGCAAGAGTACCGGAGTGGATTGCCAGTGCCTTCTCCAGCAGCCAGGTTGAGTAAGTGTCTAATTCAAGTGTGGGCTTCCCTGGTGGTTCAGATGGTAAGGAATCTGCCTGCAGTGCAGGAGACTGGGGTTTGATCCCTGGATTGGGAAGATCCCCTGGAGAAGGAAATAGTTACCCACTCTAGTGTTCTTGCCTAGTAAACCCCATGGACAGAGGAGCCTGGTGGATTACAGTTTATGGGGTTGCAAAGAGTTGGACATGACAGAGTAACTAATGATTCAAGCATAGCTTCTTGAGTGAGGCATGGCTGTCACACATTTCACATGTGCACATTTCTGTACGAAAGAGTCATTTCAGAAAAGTGTGTGAATTACAGCTTGTTGTAAGAATTGACTTTTAGGACAGATTTTTAATTAGCATCAAAGTTTCTTAATTGGAGATTGTGTAATAATTAAAACATGAGCTTTGAAGTGAAACATCTAAAGCTGAAGCTGAAACACTAAACTTTTCTTAAAATTTTATGTATTCTTTGGCCACACGAATAGCATGTGGGATCTTAGTTTTCTGACCAGGGATTAGACTTTGCAATGGAAGTACAGAGTCTTAATGGTCACCAGGGAAGTCTCCCCTGATTTTTTAATTTATTGTATGTGTGGTCAGTCAACACTCACATAACTAAACTCAGATGTGTTCCTCTTAACACAAAATAATAAGGGACCCTTAATTGGATTAAGACACTTGTGAATATTAAGATGGATAATCAGTTCAGTTCAGTCGCTCAGTAGTGTCTGACTCTTTGCAACCCCATGCTCTGCAGCACACCAGGCTTCCCTGGCCATCACCAACTCCCAGAGTTTACTCAAACTCATCTCCATTGAGTCGGTGATGCCATCCAACCATCGCATCCTCTGTTGTCCCCTTATCCTCCTGCCTTCAATCTTTCCCAGCATCAGGGTCTTTTCAAATGACTCAGTTCACTGCATCAGATGGCCAAAGTATTCAGGACTGATTTCCTTTAGGATGGACTGGTTGGATCTCCTTGCAGTCCAAGGGACTCTCAAGAGTCTTCTTCAACACCACAGTTCAAAAGCATCGATTCTTTGNCCCTGTCTCCTGTACAATGTCACGAACCTCATTCCATAGTTCATCAGGCACTCTATCTATCAGATCTAGGCCCTTAAATCTATTTCTCATTTCCACTGTATAATCATAAGGGGTTTGATTTAGGTCATACCTGAATGGCCTAGCTGTTTTCCTTACTTTCTTCAATTTAAGTCTGAATTTGGTAATAAAGAATTCATGGTCTGAGCCATAGTCATCTCCTGTTATTTTTTTTGTTGACTGTATAGAGCTTCTTCATCTTCGGCTGCATAGAATTAATCAATCTGATTTTGGTGTTGACCATCTGGTGATGTCCATGTGTAGAGTCTTCTCTTGTGTTGTTGGAAGAGGGTGTTTGCTATGACCAGTGAGTTTTCTTGGCAAAGTTCTATTAGTCTTTGCCCTGCTTCATTCCACAGTCCAAGGCCAAATTTGCGTGTTATTCCGGGTGTTTCTTGACTTCCTACTTTTGTATTCCAGCCCCGTATAATGAAAAGGACATCTTTTTTTTCCTGTTAGTTCTAAAAGGGCTTGGAGGTCTTCATAGAACTATTCAACTTCAGCTTCTTTAGTGTTACTGGTTGGGGCATAGACTTGGATTACTGTGATATTGAATAGTTTGCCTTGGAAGCAAACAGAGATCATTCTGGCTTTTTTGAGATTGCATCCAAATACTGCATTTTGGACTTTTTGTTGACCATGATGGCTACTCCATTTCTTCTGAGGGATTCTTGCCCGCAGGGGTAGGTATAATGGTGTCTGAGTTAAGTTCACCCATTCCAGTTCCTTTTAGTTCGCTGATTCCTAAATGTCAACATTCACTCTAGCCATCTCTTGTTTGACCACTTCCAATTTGCCTTGATTCATGGACCTGACATTCCAGATTGCTATGCAATATTGCTCTTTACAGCCTAGGACCTTGCCTCTATCACCAGTCACATCCACAGCTGGGTATTGTGTTTGCTTTGGCTTCATTCCTTCATTCTTTCCAGAGTTATTTCTCCATGGATATCCAGTAGCGTGTTGGGCACCTACTGACCTGGGGAGTTCCTTTTTCAGTATCCTATCGTTTTGCCTTCTCATACTGTTCATGGAGTTCTCAAGGCAAAAAGACTGAAGTGGTTTGCCATTCCCTTCTCCAGTGGACCACATTCTGTCACGCCTCTCCACCATCACCTGCCCATCTTGGGTTGCCCCGCAGGCTTGACTAGTTTCATTGATTTAGACAAGGCTGTGGTCCTAGTGTGATTAGATTGACTAGTTTTCTGTGAGTATGTTTTCAGTGTATCTNCAGCACCACTTAGAATGAGTTCATGATTATTTTTTCATTATCTTATCAGTTACATTAACTTTACCTTGCACCTATGAGACAGGTAAAGCAGGCGTGATTATATTCCCTTTAGGGATTAAGAAACTGAGGCCTGGAGTGATCAAATGACTTGCTGCGGTCAGTGAGACATATGTTTCTTCAATCCTTGTCATTTTCACAGTCCTTTGTCCTTCATCCTCCCTGAGATGGCACACACACAGGCCTCCTGGCATGTGATTGGACCTAGGGAGGAGCTCAGGGCTCAGGACTCTTGGTCTTCTCCAGGAGCTACATGGTATTTCCTCCTTAGCACCCTCCCGCTTACCTCTTCCAGCTCATTACCTGGGCCATATTCAGCCTGTACGTGATTTCTCACCTTGTCCTTGGGCTGGCCCACTTTGGGGTCTTTGGTGGTGCCCACACACAGTGAGAAGAGTGGGTGGAAGGACATAAGAGTCAGTCACCAGAGCTTCCTGGCTCTTCATTGACTCTTCCTGCTTCTGCCACCTCAGCTCTCCCACTCCTGGCATTAGGAGGCCCCGTTACTATTTCTACTAGGGTTTCTACCCAACCATGATGAGCAAATACCAGATTAGCCCACATCAGAGATCCCACATAGCCAGTGTGGTGGAGCTTTCTTTCAGCCTTTAACACCTCGGTATGGAAATGAAAACCTGGACAAGTAGGGGAAATGATCCCCTGGGCCCATAGCCTCAGTGTGCAGCAGAGGACACCAGCTCCAAAGATGCTGGACTGCGGTCAGGGTCCAAAGGAAAGTTACTTTGGCACTAAGATTAGAGCTCAGCCCTCTGAATTCCATGTCCAACACTCAGGGGTCTGAAAGGCAAAGGAGTAAACAAGTGTTGTCATGCCTTAATCAGACACAGAAATGTTAGGCTTTTCTCAGTTTCCTCCAAAGCAGTAGCTGCCACATGTGAGCAGACATCAGAATCATGTGGAGGGCTACACGGGATGTGTATCTTGCTGCCTGCACCCAGAGTCCAGTTTGATATAGATGGGGTGAGATCCAAACACTTCTAATAAATTCCCAGGTGATGCTGATGCTGCTGGTTCACAGAACACACTTTAAGAAGCAATGCTTTAAGGACTCTGTGCTTGCTTTGTGGAACTAAAAAATTTATAAAACTCTAAAAGACACCCAGACTTGGAGGGGAAACAGTTCAGAAACAATAGGTGGTGATAGTGGCAAAGGGTTCAAGCAATTCCAAGAAAGTAATAAAACAAAAGCAAAAAAAGAGGAGGGTGTCATTCAGTGCTGGCAGGAAGGAGCCTCTGTGAATATTCACATCCCCAACACAGACACACCTCTCTGGGGTTCCTTTCTCATCATCCTTCACCAGCTCAGTCCATTGGAAATCCTGCATGATCTTGTAAGAGTCATCACTGGGGCTTGGAACTTATAACTCTGCTTCATTGACTGCTAGGGAGGGAAAGTGTAAAGTATGGGTGAGCCTTATATTTCTAGTTCCAAGTAGAGTGGTTGGTTCCATTCATGTCTCTTGAATAGAGGGATGAAAATGCATTTCTTCATACCCAGCTTCCTGCCAGAACTCCAGACACTCCCTTGGAACCACTGCTGTAGACCTGTCATCCTTCATAAATGTCATCCTTGCTAGACCACTGATATCTCCTGGATTGAGCTCTGTACCCCCAGAATCTAGGACACCACTTAGCCTAGAGTAGGTACTACGATGCTTAGCACAGAATCTTTGGAATGGGTGAATGAATGATTAAATGAATGAAGGAATGAAGGAAATGAGTAATTGCTTAGATTCATAACCCTAGATAAAGGAGCTTATGTTTTATCATTTCTGACTAAATGGCACCCTCCCAAACAGATTTAACTTTTTAGAGACACATCCCACACATCTGTGCGTAAACTACCTGTGGTGGGTGTAGAATAATCGGTCCTAAGAGGGCAGTCTGCAAATGTAAAAGAAAGCCCCAAATGCTCTTGATTCTACACAAAGGGGTTGAGGTCTTAGATACCAGTATTCTGCTTATGTGCACAGTGTGAAAAACCATCCATACAGTTTGAACAACCTCAACAGTTCCTGAACTTGGCTTTATTGCCATACCCGCGACATCCTCATGGGTCATGTCGTTATGTCCATGTGAGCAGGAGAGGAGACCGATTCCCTTGACCTGTGAACTGTTAGTAGATTCAGTGATTACATATAACCCTATAGAGCCAGCAATTGTGTACTTTCCTCAAGGCTTTTAGTCTTTCAGGGACTGGAATAAAATTACGTATTGGGAAAACATGTATTCTTTTGTTCTCAAGGTTGATTATCGTCATACTCTCTGATACTTGAAAGCTGGTGGTGAGATCAGCTAGATAAATAAGCCATTAGGTTTGGGACAGCAGCTCTAATGGGCACTTGAGAAAAATAAGATGCCATAAAATAGTGTACAGAATGCAGAGGGGGTAACCTTGGGGACTGTCCCATACCTGGACAGTGGCAACATATGGCTTCATCAGCACATTCCCATTTCTGCAGCTCTGATAACCTAATAGAAGGCACCAGTTCCACGTGAGACAGATCAACAGACCAGGCAGTGAGGGTGGGGTGATGGGGATAGAATTCTGTGCACAGACCAGCAGCCAGATATGAACATCCTCGCGGGATGCACTGTCCATTTTGACATGCATGAATAATGTTAACAGTCTCATATTACTCATTCAGGACAAGGTACCCAGAATGTGTGCATACTCTGCCAGCGGTAGCAGTGATAGTGACAGTGACCCGGACTATGGAAATAATGGTTTTGGAGCTGAAAGGGGCAAGTTAGTGAAAGCAGTGAAGAGCGCCACCCCAGGTGACACCTGCTGGGCCCCCAGGAAATTCAGGGAGCCTCTCTCTTGGGTAGCCTTCGATCATGCCTTTCACCAGGCTCTGTTTCAACCTCACTTAGGTCTTATATCTCAGTTCCACGTCTCTCCTGAGATCTAATTTCCTGGTACTTACGGAACATTGTCTACGTGCATCAATTTGTTTTCTGTTATTATCTTAATGACATTGCAGTGCAGTCTGAAAGGATTTTATTTCCAAATCTGGCGTCTCCCAAAAGGTCTCCAATGGAGTTATCTTCGTAATGAAGGGATGGCTATAAAGATAACTTTGTTTTTAATTACACACTTTGGCAAGTTAAATCACCCCATGAGCTATGGATGGGGTGTTCCAGGCTCTCTGCTCATATCATGCTCTGTAACTCTGGACCTGTTACCCATCATGAGCAGGTCTGTTTACGAGGCTCAAACTCCCTCACATTATTTTTATTTGAAAGAGAATTGGCACTAGGAAAGCCTTCCTCCCAAGGCATTAAAAAATATATATAGTTAGATGGCATTTCCTTACAGATACAGGAGGACAGATGACCCCTAACGCAGAGTGTGATCCAGGATCTGCTTTTCTCCTGATCCACTCTGGATTATCAGAAATACTTTAATGAATCAATGGAGAATCAGTCTCTCCATACTAATCAACTTTTATCAAATACTAATTTGGCAATATCTGTTGTAACCATGACTGTCCTTTTTAAAACAAGTCTGGTATGTTACTTTTGAAAAAAGGAAATTAACTAATAATTATGTGTGTGTTACTAGTTTTCCATTTGTCTTGGCATTTGTAACATGTGAGGTGAGATTGGTGTGTGAGAATAGTCATTAACCTGAGCCTCCTTTTTGTTCCTTGCATCCAAAAAATCACCAGAGAGGCAGGACCACTGGGTAGATCCTGCGAAGACTTAGCAAAAGGAAAGTGGCTAATACCCCTGGCGTTTTAGTTAGGCTGTTATCCTTGTAAGCTCTCAGGGGTCTGTCAGTGTCCCTTTGTTGTAACAGTTAAGGGGAAGGGGAGTTAATCATCAAGGGTCCTTCTCCATGAAGACGCTGAAGGCCAGGCCAGCTGCTAGTCTAGCTCCTCCCTTGCGCTTAGCATGGATCCACAGTGAATAACCTCACCTCACTGACCCTTAACTGTTCTTCCTGGCTCTAATTTCATACATTTATTGAACAAATACTTATTAAAGGCCTCCTCTGGGCCAGCTTTCTGGCAGTGAAGGAATGAACAAAGATCTCTACCAGGCAGTAAAAGATAGGTATTTGTTGGTGGTGTTTAGTTGCTAAGTTGTGTCCAACTCTTTGCCACCCCATAGACTGTAATCTGCCAGGTTCTTCTATCCATGGAATTTTCCAAGCAAGAATACTGGAGTGAGTTGCCATTTCCTACTGCAGGGGATCTTCCCGGCCCAGGGATCAAACCCATGTCTCTTGCATCTCCTGGTTGGAATAAACTAGTAAATGAATATATTTTGTTGAAAGGAGATATGGAAGAGACAAGTAAAGCAGGATAGGATATGGAAGAACAGGACTGCTCAGGAGTGGTGGTTGGTGGGACCAGAGGGGGAGGAGGGGGCTCAGATGTTAAAATTTCAATAGAGCAGTCAGAACAAATCTCACTGTTGTGTTAATTACTCAGTCATGTCTGACTCTTTGCAACGCCACTGACTATAGCCCTCCAGGTGCCTCTGTCCATGGGATTCTCCAGGCAAGAGTACTTGATTAGATTGCCATTTCCTTCTCCAGGGGATCCTCCTGACCCTGGGATCGAACCTGGGTCTCCTGCATTTCAGGCAGATTCTTTACCATCTGAGCTACGAGGGAAGCCCAAGGCTCACTGAGAAGGTAGTATTTGAGCAGAGATGTGGAGGAGGAGAGAGTGAGCCTGGAAGACATCTTGGAGAAGCACATTCTCAGCCAGGGAACAATCAGTGCAGATACCTTGATGCTGTAGCAGAAGGAGGATGTTGGAAGACTAGGAGATGAGGTCAGATGAATGGAGAAGGAGTCAGAGCTCTTGTAAGGCCTTGCTCACCTTTCAGAGGACTTTGCTTCTCCCCTGAGAGCCATCTATGGGGGCCTTTGGGCAGTCTGAACAGAGCAGTGGCATGATCTGAGGTGCTTTCCAAGGACCGCTCTGGCTGCTATTTTGAGAAGACTGAAGAAGCCAGGTCGACTAGAAGGCCATTATGCTTATCCAAGCAACATGTGTTAGTGGCTGAGACCAAGGTGGTCCCCATGAAGGAGAGGGCAGCACGGGCTAGTGATAGGACTGCCTGTAGTGAAGAGCATGTTCTGTATCAGCTCTGTCTAGTACCAGGGCCATTACCCACACAGGTCTCAGGAGTTCTTGCAGTGTGACTAATGTCAGAATAGAACTGGATTTTTTAATTTAACTTTTCACCATAGTTTCTCTAGGAGTTCCATTTTCCTCTATTTTTTTTATTTTAATTAACTTTAAATATTAATAGCCAGTACAACACAAGGAGTGACAATGGTCTCATCCAGCTCTAATTAAAAATACAGCATGAGTCATTGATAGATTGGAGGTGGAGTGAAAGAAGAAGCAGGGTTGAGGGTGGCTCCCAGGTTGAGGTCCTAGAAAGGACAGCCCTCTGCCCACTGAAATGAGAAGACTGAGGTTGTGGCTTGAGGAGGCTGATCGGTAGTTGATGCTAAGTTCAAGGTGCCCATCAAGCAAGCAGAGGTGTGAGTATGTTGCCCACCAAGATTCTTTGCCTCCTTAATCAATAGAAATTGATCAGAGGTCAGATGAGATATTCAGGCAAGGCTTTATTAAGGTTCCTGCTGCAGTAGTGGGGAGTGAGAACAAACACCAGGCTCCCTTGCTCACTCCCCAAGGAAAGGGGCAAGCTTGTCCCTTATATGGGATGAGGGTAGGGGTGTGTCCAGGAGTTGAGCCAGAGGGATGGCTTTGGGTGGTTTGCCCACCTCTTAGATTGTGTTGTGTGCAGGAGGCACGCACGGTACCCTGCTTTTGCTCCAGGCCCTTTGTAAGTGGCCGTGGGGTTTTTTGGTCTCGTTCCGGAATCTGTCCGTAACTGCATGCACATGCAGTTATTTTTAGTCCTTTGTAGTTCCTCTGTACTTTGCTGCTCGAGGAGAGGTATGTCCAGGTGAAAGCACTGCAGCAAAGGGTCCCAGGCCCCAGGCCTCTCAGCTAGGTGGTGGGCTGTGTGAGCCTGGGGCTGGGCAGGTCAAGTCGGGTCTGGAGAAGTAATTGGATGTCAGTGTGCCGACAGAATTTAAGGTCCTGGGTCCCGCTGAGATCAGGAGGGGGCCAGAGAGAAGAGGAAAAACCAACAAAGGAGACTGGGCAGGAGCCAGCAGTGAGCAAAGAGGAGGAGTGTGTGGCATTCCTAAAGCTGAGTGGAGAGAATGTGTCAAGGAAGAATACCATGGTTCCATATGCTACTTACTAAAAAGGACACAGGCTTCATGTTGAGACCTGTCTCTTACTCTGACAGTGGGGTTCTACAGGTAGGAAGTGGGGGTCGGGGAGGGATGGTCTAAAGGCAGTTTGAAAACATCTTCAAAAAGGAAACAAGATTAAGACAAATGGATTCTGCATGAGGATGACATACCTGAGTATGAAAGAAATCACTTTAGGGTCCAGAGTTTTAACCTAGCTTTTTTAAATAAGGTGTGCAGAGCAATACAGAATACACATTAGGTGATGGCTATGGATCTTGTTGGACAGAGAACTTGCTCTTTTAACTTTTTTCCTTTTTTTTTCTACTTCACTGCAAAATGAAGCGAGTCTCAGCCTCAGTTTTTTTCTCTCGATCCTCATAGTGCTCATCCTCTTTCCTCCAACCAGAACAAATCCCTATTTGAGAGCTTTCTTTCACTCTATTGCTACAGCCTCTGGGCCCATTGGTGCTTCTTGGGAATAAGATGCAGAGTAACCCTGGAAGCAGCAGAACCAGCACAAAAATTAGTCGCTCTCGCCAGGCATCTGCTTTCTGTCTGTAAAATGGGACTTGTTGCCGGAGCTCTGTCATCTGTCCACCCTGACCAATCCAGCCACCCCCAGCCCCAGCTAATGTCAGTGCTGCCAGAAAGAGAAAATGTGTCCAGACAGCTGGCGTGGCTCTGGGTGTGTGCTGGCATCCCGCAAGCCTGAAAAGGGGCGTTTAGGGTTGCTGCAGCACCAGTAACTTTTTGGATGTTGGCAAAGTTGATAAGAAGATTGAAACAACAGAAAAACACGGAAAACAGTGCATGCCTTACGTAGGTGGTAGAGATTTTCTTCGCTTTGGAGTCACAATTTTTGTCTTGCTTTTATCTCCTTTGTCTGCAAAGTGAGATTACCCTTCCCCCACTCCTCCCCCATAAGCTGGTTCACTCTTTCAGTAACAAGGTTTGTAATAGAGATTCCCAACCCGTGTAGGATGGAATTTTCCATATCTTAAAGCCTTAGTGGAAGTTGTCCCAGAGAGTTGGCCTCTCTCAAACACACCGTCTCTACCTGGTCCACTGAAATATCCCTCAGGTAAGGAGGGTACCTGCCATTGGCAATCTGTCCTCTAAGGCTTCTAGAAAATGGGCGCTCAGTGGCCTCTACCTCTTATGTAAAAGAGTGTTACTTTCTAAAACCCTGCCTATGGGCTCGTAAAGGACTCAAGTAAATACACGTCTTTACTTTCAAAATTGGTTTCTATAGCGTGACTTTGAAATATGTGTAGAAAGCCCAGGTTGTTAGTAGAGAGGCAGCAGCAGAAGCAGGATTTAGGAGCTGGGTAGGTGGTGCAGCGGGTGAGGGAGTCGGCACAGTAAGTTTGTGGCTTGTTTCCATGGAGCTATCTGTTCTAAATTGCCATGTTGGGCATAACAAACACTACTACCCCCTTCCTGCAGGTAGGACGTGGGAAAAGGCAGGAAGGAGCCAGGGACAGAGGTCGGAAGATGAAGGACAGGGAGCAGACCAGGGCCAGAATGTAAAATAGGGACAGCCCAGCAGAGTTGCAGCAGCGAAGCTCAGTCTCACACCTGAAACAGCAATTTCTCTAAGACCCCTCCACTAAGCTTTGGATTCATCCATCTGGCTGCCCACCACCATCACCTACCCTGCCAGGTATCTCAAGGGCAAAAATCCAAGCCAAGACCTCTCCTTTTCACTGTAGAAATGTCTGTTTCCCCGACTCTCTGTCTTAGCTGATAGTCTCACCATTCTTTTAGTGCAAACTATGAAGCTGGAAGTTTTCCTAGACTCTCCCTTCTCTTGCCTCCACCTCCTGGCAGGCCGAAGGTTCTGCTGGCTTCTTGCTGAGCTGCTCCTCAAACCTACTCATTCTCTAGCCTTTCTGCTGCTGCCCCAGTAGTGCCTTCATTTGGTCCACACGCCCACTGCCTCCTTGCTCCCCTCCCCACTCAACTCCCTGCCTGTCCCATTTCATGCTGCCACAAAGTATAAAATCCCATCATATTCTTCCTTTGCTTAAAATCATTCTTATTCACAGACAAAATCCAGTGTCCTCCACTTGTAAGATTCGCAAAGCCCACTTTGACCTTGCCTTTCTGACTTCATCTTTCTCCATTTCCTGTCTTAAACTTTGTTGCTGTTGTTCAGTCACTAAGTTGTGTTCAACTCTTTTCGTCCCCGTGGACTGCAGCATGTCAGGCATCCCTGTCCTTCACTATCTCCCTGAGTTTGCTCAAATTCATGTCCATTGAGTCAGTGATGCTATCCAACCATCTCATCCTCTGTCACCCTCTTCCCCTCCTGCCCTCAATCTTTCCCATTATCTGAGTCTTTTCCAGTGAATCGGCTTTTTGCATCAGGTAGCCAAAGTATTGGAGCTTCAGTGTCAGTCCTTCTAATGAATATTTAGGGTTGATTTCCTCTAGTATTGATTGGTTTGATCTCCTGCTGTCCATGGGACTCTCAGGAGTCTTCTCCAGCACCACAGTTTGAAAGCATCAATTCTTCAGCACTCTAGGCATCATTGAAATGCTTGTTCTGTCCTGAGCACATGATGCCCTTGGGGACTTCCATGCCTTTGCTCTAGTGGTCTTGCTTCCTGGAATGGCTTTTACTCCAACACCCTTCTAGTCTAACCTTTATGTAACTCCTACTGTGTCTTTGAGAGTTCAGACTTTACCTCCTCCAGGAAGTCTTCCCATTGCTCCTCCGTCAGCCATGCCCAAGTTACTCATACTTGTCTGTTCTCCTGCCCTACCCTATATTTACTTGTGTCCCTTGCCCCTTGAGATTATATTATTTCTTTGCATATTCAGGTATCTCATTAGTGCCAAGATCGTTTCTTATTCATGTTCTGCACTTAGCACAGGGCCTGGTACAACGTAAGTGCTGAATAAATGTTAAACAGCTTCCTGAGTATTGAATTAAAATGCAGCACAGGACTGGTTAAGGCCTTGTTAGCTCCTCATGCAACATCCATCATCCATTTGGGCCTTTCTTTGTACCAGAGAAAGAATGACTCAGAGCAGCTATCTACAGAAGGAAATTCAATAAGAACATTTCTCCTTCTCTGGATGGTTATGCTAGAGAAATCGGTGAATCCATTTTTCCAATTTTTCTCATGGTGTAGATGTACTTTAGCTTCCTCTTCCATGATGATTCTTCATGGGGACTGTTGGAGGCATATCAGACTCTCTGTTTTGTTTTGTTTCTTTCAAATGGTTGCATGTCCCCTGGCTTGATTTTCATCTCTGCCCCAGTGTGGGAGTTACTGTCACAGAGAGTCCCCTCTTCCTGATAACACTGCACCATACCCTCGAGACCTGAAAGAGACATGTAATTGTTGAGAACCTTCAATCTTGGGATATTTGTTCTGTGAAAATCTCCAAGTTGCATTAGTTAGTGGGATGAACAGTATTGACAGAAAGAATAGAAGCGAAGAAGAGAATTGAAACGAGTTCATCTGGTTTACTCAGCTCTTAAATCTGTACCCAGGCCAGTGCTGGACACTGGGAATTGAGGGCAGGTTAGTGACACAGCCGTGCTCCCTCAGTGCTTCTGATCAGACCTACAGACGCAAAACATCAGCTGAGACAGGCGCTGGTCAAGAACCCTAAACAGTTGTGTTCTTCTGCCTAAGGCCATGCTGTTGGCTCCTCAGGGTGAGGAGCCAGAATTTCATTTCCTTTTAGTTTTTCATAAATTGTCTTCCCACTAGAGTCTGCAGATCACAGGGTCCTGAACTTACTTTCAGGAGCTCTCCCTCCTGCCTTAGCCCCCTCAGTCTCAAATACACAAATCAGGTCCACTGAGCAAAGCTTCAGAATCATGGTCCCACAGCCCCCAATGACGTTCCCCTAATCGAGCCCCAATTCCCTGAACAAGAAGTACATTTTATTCATTTCAAGGTGATTGCATTCAACAAATTACAAAGAGTCAGGGCAGTTGAGTTAAAAACAGTTGGTTTTGCAGTAATTAGAAAAACACAAGGACATGATGACTGTGCACCAGTATTAAAAGAGACGCTGAAGGATAATGGCTCCAGTTCCTGGTTAATTCCTCAGCTTGAATACTTCAAGATTCACAACTAATTATGCAGAGATGATGAATTTTAAAGACGCTACCACCCTGTCTTGCCAAGGCCAAGGACTTTGGCTATTAATAGAGCAATCAGATTTTGCTATATTATAGAGAATTCACGCAAAGTTGCATCTATTTTAAAGCATTCATCTGGCACATGACTTAAAGATGACAAATCGTTGTAATGTGCAAAATCAGCATTGGGTTAAACTAAATCCAAACTCATTATAATCATTCTGAGTTCTCCCAGGAGAAATCTTTTGTTTGAAATGGACACCACAGGTAAGAGCTATCTTTAGTCCTTCCTGGATCTTCTCTCTTATTTAGATCATTTTAAAGATTGGCTTTATATTTGACAAACCCATCCTGACCCTAGGGGAATGAACACATGCAATAAAACACGAAGGACTTGTGTCCTAGCATTATGCTTTCCTGGATGACAAATGGAAACTCCTGACCATGTCAAGCAGGCTGTTCTTAGACCCTTGCCAGAACCAGGGTCTCAGATTTCTCTCTGTCACTGTTTATCCACCACAGCCCTTTCAGCTGTTACGATTGGGTTTGCAGTCTGTTGAAGTTTTTTGTTTTTTGGTTTTTTTTTTAGTGGAGAAAAGTGTCATGCACAATAACAAAACAAAACAAAAAAACCCACTAGCTTCTACAAACCACGTGGTCAGAAGCTAATCATCAGAAAGAACCCACTGTGTCCTCAGACAGGCTTGAAAAGGGAGGCTGCGATGTGACTTGCATTTAATTATTAAAGCTGCATATTGTGAGGCCCTTAAGAAAGCAAATGTCACGATGGACAGAATGAGTTTACCCTCCTGTCGAAAGAGCAGTGTGCCGTGGCAAAGCCGTCGCTCAATTAAATTGGACTGCGGGATACAGAGGAGATGGAGACCAAGTCTGGGGACCCTAATGAGACATTTTAGAGGGAAGAGATACCAACCCTCCAGAGTTTGTCACTCTGTGATGGATGTTCTCCCCTCCCCCACCACCATTATCTCAGGGCCCCCCAGCACCACCCATTACAGCCCCAAACATTTAAACAGGAGCTTGCAGAGTAGAATTTCAAAGTACAAAGCAAATCCCTGGTTGTTGTGGAATAGGTGGGGGGAGCAAATGACACAGAATGCTGTGCAAAATAGCAATCTTTCACTGCCAGGGCTGAAAGAAAGCTGGGCAATGGATCTAAATAAATAAGCCATGAATTGGATGCCATTTCATCTGTGAAAATGTGTGCGTCCCCTCAGTCTCGTGCAGGGGGAGCAGAAGGAAGTGGAGTCTGGTAAACCCCCAAGGCCTCTTGCCACCTTGCAAGAAGAGTGCCTGGGATGACTTTTGTGTAAAGCTTACACAGAATCCGAGGAATACCCCCACTGTTCATACGGGGTCGTCTAGCCCAGTAGCTCTCAAATGGGGTGATTGTGACACCCAGGGGACATTTGGCAATGTCTGGAGACACTGTGGGCTGTCACAACTCACAGGTGGGGAGAAGCTTGCTGTCTGGTGCATGGAGCGCGTGGATGCTGCTAAACCTCCTGTAAGGCACGGGGCTGCCCCTGATAACAAAGCCTTGTCAAGCACAGGATGTCAGCAGGGCCGAGAAGCAGCCTAACAAAATTAACCCCTGCGTATCGGGAATGTTCGCTGGGAGGCACAAGCTGTCAAATATTTGCGCCAAACTATAACAGCAGAGAAATCACCCTGCCTCTGTACATTTGCCTCAGGCCTGGCCCAGCTGCCTGACTTGGGGGTCAAGATGTACACCCTCTCCAAGGGGCTTCAGAAGGGACATTCGTGCTCCTGTCTGGGCCTCTCACGCTGGCCTGTGGAGCCTGTTCCGTGCTTCTGTCTGAGTGTCGGGGACACTGCGACTGCCTGAAGTGCTGACACAGAGCGCAGATTGTTTAAGGCTGATACCCATTAAGTCTCTTATTAGTATTTCATTTCTGTCTCTCTTAGAGAACATGTGCCCTGAGGAGGCGGAAATCCTTTACAGACTTGAAAGTTACCCGAGGACAGTTAATCCTCATGGTGCTCTAGTAAAGTAGGTAAATTGCAATTAGATGTTAAAAGAAGAAAAAAATGTCTTCCACAGGTGTTTGGAGTTCCTGGGGGACCTCAGAGTTTCATGCTTGGCTAGAAAGCACACAGTGATATTTGAAAAGGGCCCCTTGCCAGAACTCTTCCACAGAATGGTTAAGACTAGGGAGATTAACATAAATCTCAGGAATAAAAATGTTGGGTCAGTAGAAGGAGCTCTGTTGAAGAAATGGGGTCTGTGGGGAAAAGAAAGGGCTCAGTATTCAGGGAAAATCTTTCTAGAGGTAATTATTAAAGTTTGAAAAATGTGAATGTGATGTGCAAATCTTTGAGATGTGGGGAGAAAAGAGACAGATGCATTCTAATTATTTAGAATATTTTGTTCTCAGACTTGAAGAAAAATGACAGACACCATTTCTCATGTTCTCCCACCCCACTCACCCCTCCTCAACCAGCCAAAACCCTAGAAACATATCTTGTACTATACAACCAAGCAGATGAGCTCAGGGAAAAAACAGAGTTCCCTTCCTAACAAGCAACTAGGAATTTTTCCAGGAAAATGTCAAGTATCATTCAGCAAATCATACAACTGGTTGTTCTCTGTGAACTTTTCAGCATTTAGAAACCAAAAGCCATGGGCCATTTGGCAAAATGTGTGGGACATGCCTGTAAGTGAGAGTTGGGACATTTGTGTTCTAATGAGTATACTTTGTGGCCCTGAACCAGTAATGTTAGCTTTTCTGAGCCTCTGTTCATCTGCCATTCAATGTCCACCTTGCCTCCTTCTCGTGGAATAGTTCAGATTTGAAAAGGGATGTCACAAGTCTTCCAACCTGCAGAGTGCTACATAAACATGAGTGGAATTGTGTTAAATATATTGAGGGAGAGGACAGTTCCTAGAATTTAAGGTTGAGGTTATCAGAAAAGGGGAGGAGGGCAGATGGACCTTGCAAACTGTGGGCTGAAATAATGTTAGGCTACAGCCTCAGAAAGGTTATAAAGCCCCCTCATAACTTAGCCAGGGTTATACAGTTTCATTAAGGGAAATATAGTCTCTTTATCTGTTGTTAAAATTGAGCCTAAGTAAGAAAGAACTGATTTAAACTTCCCTGAAACAAGCCCAGTAGCATCCTCCATCCGTTATTATTTATTTTTGCAATGAGTAGCAATATCCCAAGCTATCACTCAGGATCATTGTTTCCAGGTTCAATTACATGGGACCCAAGAAATATGGTGAGGCTGGATCAGGTTGGGGAAAGTTCCATTTTTAATTAGACCATGAATTTTATTATAAATGAATAAATCAGCATACTCTTTAAGAAATTTAATTAGAAAAGGAGACAGCATTCTTTCCACGGTATTGGCCAAGCTGACTCTCAGTCTTGGGCAGGCAGAAATGGTTAATGGTTGGCTCCCAGCCGCCCCTCGATCAGCTTACTCACCTGTTTATGAACCCCTCAGAAGCATCATAAACAGTGTTTTCTTCTACCTTCANCTAAAGCTGAAACTCCAGTACTTTGGCCACCCCATGTGAAGAGTTGACTCATTGGAAAAGACTCTGATGCTGGGAGGGATTGGGGGCAGGAGGAGAAGGGGATGACCGAGGATGAGATGGCTGGATGGTGTCATGGACTCGATGGACGCGAGTCTGAGTGAACTCCGGGAGCTGGTTATAGACAGGGAGGCCTGGCGTTCTGTGATTCATGGGGTAGCAAAGAGTCAGACACGACTCAGCGACTGAACTGAACTGACTGATAAAAGCATTCATTGTCAGAGGAGTTGGGCTGTTTTCACATTCACGTGTGATCAACATGCCTCGTCCCCCAAAGCCTCACCATCAAATTTAAGGTCAAACTACTGCGCTCTGCCAGTCTTACATAGGGAAAATGTAGTGAAAAACAATGTGGTTTGAGTTTTATTTATCTTATGAACAGTAACGCTGAGAACTTCTGCTTAAATCTACTTAAATGTCATCTGTATTTCTAAATCTGTGAATTATCTGGGAGTGACCTTTGCCCAATTTCTTATTGAGTTATGTAGGTCTTTTTCAACACCGTTTCTAAGAGCTTTGTAAAATTTANAACGCTGAGAACTTCTGCTTAAATCTACTTAAATGTCATCTGTATTTCTAAATCTGTGAATTATCTGGGAGTGACCTTTGCCCAATTTCTTATTGAGTTATGTAGGTCTTTTTCAACACCGTTTCTAAGAGCTTTGTAAAATTTAGGGAGATTATTCCTTTGTTTATGATACAAATTGTCCATGACATTCCCAGTTTTTTCATTTCCCTGTGACATCACTTTGGATGTTCTTTGCAATAGATTTTATTTTCTTTAATAGGGTCAAGCCCATCAGTCTTTTATGATAAGCCTTTGCACACTGCAAGTTTATTAATTTAAAAAACTCATGTTTCTTCATAGTAACCCAGACAGTGTGTATTTTTGTCCTCACATATGGATCCAAACTTTTCTTTTTGACTATCCAGTTGTCTTATGTCAGTTTTGTATCAAAGAGATACTTTTAAAAAGAGAAGATCAATCAATTTCTTTTATGACCAGCTGTGAAGGAGACAATTTTGTAACTGAGGAAAAATGAAAAGACCTTAGTTTCTTCTGGTGCAATAATTCAGTTGGCCAGCCTGATCCTTTTAACCCCATATTCTGTGTCAGTCATTTCACCATCAGGCCTAATTAATGCAAAAAGAATCATACAACCCACGGCCAGGTGAAGGAATATCCATTGTTTCCAGTGGTCTCCTGGATGAATCATAGAGTGTGCTGTCCTCTTATGACTAATTTTGGGAGGCTATTACAGGCCTGCATAGGTGCAAGGAAAGGAAGTTAAGTGTGCATGAAAAGGCTCCTAGGACATTTGGGCTCTCCTTTGGCCATGCTTGTGGTGGACTCTGCTTGTGCTTGTTGGGAATTCATCTCTAAGTTAAGTGCTGTGGGCATTGGAAAGGAAGCATGAGGAATGGTCCTGCCCACACAGAATTCACAGTCTAGTGGTAATAGTAGAGAGAAGAAGTTAGAAATTCTAAAAGTCACTAACAATAATATCAGCAGCATATAAGTAAGTTCCCAAAAGTATAGTTATAGACACCCCACCCCTACTAAGGCCTCTTTGTCCCACTTAAAATGCCTTCTCAGTGACCTAACATCATGGACTCTCATAGGCTCTTATTTTCCTGTGTCAAATAAAGACTTGTTTTCCACACTTCAAATAGAGTGAACCATCTCAAAGTCAAAACTCTAGATCTGGGCTTGTATCCTTCTCCTGGGATTCCACAGTCTTCTTGTTTCACCACGACCATCGAATCACTACTATGCCTGTCTACCTCCCTGCTTGTTTCTTAACAGCAGGAATTGTGATCTTTTCCACTGAAGCTCTGGCATATGAGAAGAGCTTACTGGAGGCTTATTGAAGGGCTGGGTATATAAATGGTCTGTGACTCTGAGACTGAGTGCTAACAAGGATTTCCAGCAAAAGGCAAGAAGTATTCATGCTATCTCCCTGAAAGGAACTTTTGGAGCCAGTCTTGAATAATCGATTTTGAGTTGGCATAAAAGGGAAGAGAATTTCTCCTTGGACCTAGTGAGGGAATTGGGAAGTGAAGAGAGGGTCAGAAGAGGGCAGTGACAGTCAGTCTGCCCCAAAGGTACAGCATAACAGGGGTCACGTGGTTTTATGAGAGTAATTTATATAAAGGTGAAGCCAGCCGGCAGTGGTTGTGATCTGTCTGTGCCAGTGAGTTTGAGAGGTGAGCTAGAACACATGTGATCAACTGGTTTGGATTTACTATTACTGTTCCCAGAATCTGCCTTTCAACCTGAATCTGTCCTGCAGCCTTTGCTGAAAAACAATAATCAGAAAACTCGCCTCTCTCTCTTTTTGCTTTTCCTCTCCATCTGTAATAACCTAGAGCACAAAAGTGTTAGAAGAGAACTCAGACGTTATCTTGCCTATCTTCTCTCTTGCTGGAATGTAAGCGCCTCGAGGGCAGGAATTTCTGTTTTGTTTAGTGCCGTAGCCTGGGAATTTCTTGGATATTTATTTAATAAATGAAGAATGATTTAATCCCCCTTATCCTATTCTTATTCATTCTCTCCTTCATGACTGTACAAAGCAGGCTATTCCATTGGAAAGAATTTAATTATTAAAGCATTTTAATTGAGATTTTCTATCCTATATACTGATGAGGGAGGAGGACAAGAGGATCTGTGTGCCATTTGGGTCACACAGTAATAATAGCTGGGAGAAACATGGTCTTGATGGATTGTGGATAAAGATTACACTCAGCATATGCTCAGGAGAACCATGAAATCCAAAGTTCTCTTTGGTATCTAACACATGGTTTGCTAAGAGAGTGGATGAAAGAATGCATACCTGTATGAATGCATGAATGAATGAATGAATGGGACAGCCAGATATACTGGGAAATATTCATGAAGGATTTGGAGTCAGGAAAACTTGAATGGATATCCATAGCATGTGGTATCACTGAGCTTCTCTGAGCCTCAATTTCTCATTCATCAAATGACAATAATAATGCTTAAATGTACGATTTTAATGAGATAGTATATGCAGCGTGCCTTTTTGAAAGGTATTGTTATAAATTAATTTACAAGTAAAGGCTCAGTGAGGTATAGTTCTGGTACGGAAGGGTGACAGAAGCCTGGAAGGGGTTCAACCCAGACACTTTTCTTGTACCTAAAATGTCATAATGGAGGTTTTCAGAGAGAAAAGGAAAACATAGAGTGGGACTGGGGGTCCCCATGCTAGAACCTTCTGGACACACTTTGTCCTATGTTTATTATTAAGAATGCTCGTGCGTTTCTGTACATTTAAGCAGCACAAGGACTAAATGTGTTGTATTGTTCGTTGTTACATCATCAGTGCCTAGAACAATGCCTGGCACATAGGAGGCACCTAATAAATGCTTGTCAAATGAGTGAAAAGCATTACTTCTGAAATGAATTATTCTCTTCATAAAAACTCAGTTGGGTTTTGAGAGGAAAGCATAAAATGAACCAGTGTCTTAGAATTTCCCAGTGTCTTTCTCAAAAGTAAAAAAAAAAAAAATTTTTTTAATTATCATGTCAGTGCCACAGTATGTCTCTTTGGAGTGCAAGGTTCACACACATAATGTGGTTAAATTACAAATGTTATTCAGTATAATACCAGTTGGATCATAAGGTGAAAGAAATTATGGGCTAAAACAGCTCTTTAAGATCTGCATTCAGAAAGCAAAATGAGTTTAATTCCTTGGTTCCAGAGGAAGATGGTATTTAGCCTGGATAATACTTCAGAATTTACAACTATGTCAAATTATACTTCTCTCTTTTTTTTTTTTCTGATAAAATGTACCATGCTGTATAGCATCATTTTTAAAAAGGAATTTGCTGATGATTTGGGGCTGGGAGGAGTGTTCCACCTTTCAAAACACTGAACCTTGAGTCTAAGAACATGGGTTTTTCAGAGTTACATTTGAGGGGGAAGTTAGCCTGAAGTTCTATGAAAAGGATGTATAGTTCTAAAAGAAAGACTCTTTGATCAATGATGAAGTAGTGATGATAGGCATTCTAGTCTTACGGCTCATTTTTAAAGGGACTATTCCAGTGTTTCCCCGCTTAGGATGATTGTTTTTTTGTTGTTGTTGTTATTGTTATTTTTTGGTAGATTATATCATGTTAGAGAATTCTATTTTAATCCTAGTTAACGAAGAGGTTTTTTTTTTTTTTTAGTAAAATCTTATATTCATGTTGACTTTTATCAGAAAGTATAGATGCATCATGTGGTTTTTACCTTTAATCTCTTAATGAAGTAAAAGATATTTATACATTTAAAAATCAAACCAGCCTTATATCCTTGAGATAAACCCAATTTATCTATAATATAGTAATATTTTATATATACTAATACATTTAATTAGTTAATATTTTGCTTATGTATTATTAAACCATTTAATTATTTATTGCTATTTGATTTATTATTAACCCATTTTATTAAATGGGTTGAAATGGCTAAGTGGTTTTATTTTCCTGTGCTTTCTTTACCTTGTACTTTCTTATACTTTACTATCAAAATAACACTGGTCTTGTAAAAATGACTAGGTAGTACTCCCTCTTTTTCTGTCCTTTTTAAGAAGTTGTATGAGTTAGAATATGTTATCCTGATATTTTCTTTGTAAGAATATTATTAATGATGCTTTAATTTCATTAATAGCTATAAATTTTTTCTGGGTTCTTCATCTTCTGTCAGTTCTGATAAACTGTATAATGTTTTATGAGAATATATCTCTTTGTCTAAGTTTTTATGTTTATTGACATAAACTACCTGATTGATTTTACTTATTATCATTTTGGTCTCTACTACATATGTAGTTACATTCTCTTTTTGTTCATAATATTGTTTAATGTTTCTTTCTTTTTTTTTTTTAATCAGTCTTGGCAGTGGTTTGTAAACTTTGCAAGTCTTTTCCAAAAACTAATTTTAACTTTGCTCAATCTATTATTTTTAACTTTTATTTTATTGATTTCTTTCCTTATTTTTATCATATTTTCTTTCACCTTTGCTTAGTTATTTTCTCTTATTCTGACTCTTTCACGAGGGCATTTACCTAGTTCATATCTTATGTTTCTGTTTCTCTTGTCTAGTTCTTTTTCTAGTATTCAAGCATTTGCGGGGCGGGGCGGGAATTTTAAAAAAAGATTTTCTCTCCTCTTTTATAGCATTGATTCTCTCTTTCAATTTAGTTGTTATGGACATGTCCATTAAAAAACACAAAAGAACTTCTTTAAAACCTACTCTTCTAGAAATAAGAAGGAATGTTTTGCAAGGTGACTTTACATAAGATCAATATTTTAAAATTTTATTGTATTTTGATTTAACAGTAACAGTAAATTAGAAGCATGACTTTGCAAATTCCTTCTGAACTGAAGGAAGGGAAAAGTTTCTGAATACAAAAAGCGTTGTTGTTGTCCAGTCACTAAGTCATGTTCAACTCTCTGCGACCGCATGGATTGCAGCATGCCAGGCTTCCCTGTCCTTTACTATCTCCAGGAATTTGCTCAAATTCATGTCCATTGAGTTGGTGATGCTATCCAACCATCTCATTCTCTGCCATCCTCGTCTTCTTTTGCCTTCAATCTTTCCCAGCATCAGGGTCTTTTCTAGTGAGTCTGCTCTTCACCTCAGGTGGCCAAAGTATTGGAGCTTCAGCTTCACCATCAGTCCTTCCAGTGAATATTCAGGACTAAGGTCCTTTAGTATTGACTGGTTTCATCTCCTTGCTTTCTAAAGGACTCTCAAAAGTCTTCTCCAGGACCAATATATGTATGTGTCTATGTGTGTGTATACATATATGTATATATGTACAGTATTTATATGTATGTATACATATAAAGATTGCATTTATATCTTGTGTTCATATATGGTTCTATATATATCTACATATATATGCTTCTAAGGTATTTTTTAATACACACACATGCATGCATGTGCACATATAAGAAGTATGTAGGTAAAGGTAAAGCAGTGTAAACTGGATACTAGGATCAGAAGATCTAGATGGTAATCCCAACCCTGTAACAAAGGAGAAAACACTCCTCTCATCTGAACCTCGGTGTAAAATAAGAGTGTTGAGCTAGATGAATTCTGAAGTTCTACCTGGCTTTCAGAAGTTTATGCTAAAATGTGGACATCATCAATTTTAAAGACAAGTTCTTGGGTCCTCCTTTTTCTTCATAATTTGTTTCATTAGTTCAGTTCAGTTCAGTCGCTCACTCATGTCCAAATCTTTGCAACCCCATGGACTGCAGCATTCCAGGCTTCCCTGTCCATCACCAACTCCCAGAGCCTACTCAAACTCATGTCCATTGAGTCGGTGATACCATCCAACCGTCTCATCCTCTGTCATCCCCTTCTCCTCCTGCCCTCAATCTTTCCCAGCATTAGGGTCTTTTCAAATGAATCAGTTCTTCACATCAGGTGGCCAAAGTATTGGAGTTTCAGCTTCAATATCAGTCCTTCCAATGAACACCCAGGACTGATCTCCTTTAGGATGGACTGGTTGGATCTTCTTGCTGTCCAAGGGACTCTCAAGAATCTTCTCCAAAACCACAGTTCAAAAGCATCAATTCTTTGGTGTTCAGCTTTCTTT